>JAQFZM010001211.1:0-20026 GCA_034695785.1 Galumna obvia | reverse complement strand
TTTTAAGAAACTACCATTATCCAAGATCATTTTAGTGAAAACTGCTTGAAAATCGGTAGATCTATTGAAAAGCTATCGAGGTGAATGCAGGTTACGGTAGTTATTATAATGACTGTATATTCTTTCATAGAATCTATTGAATATATTTTCATATATTAATGTATTTTTCTTTTTTAAGTATATTTATTGCGATTTTTTTATTTCAACACAATTTTAATATCAGATTTTGCATCGATTCATAAATTAATTAAAAGCAATGACTATCTATGGACAGGAAATATAGTCAACATTTTTCTTCAATTTTTAAAACTATTATTAGTTAAAAAAATAATTGATGAGAATTTTCATCAGTTTTATTTGATAATTATTTCTATAGAAAGTAAAAGTATAAACAGTTTTATGTAGATTTCTAATTGTATTGTAAATTACAAGAAAATTTCTTTTGAGAATAGAATTTATAAATAAAACCTCAAAACTAAATGTTTTTTTCTCATTTGTTTTGATACTAATATTATTATAATTTATGTTTATTTAATTTCCACAAATTCAAAGTTTTATAATTTTTTTAAATATTAAAACTAACCAAAGCTTTAAATCACAATTTTTCTGGACTCAGTTAAGAGTCTTAATTTAAGACCATATGTTATGACTTATAATCTCAAAATCTATGAGTGAATTATATATAATATATAAGGCCTTTAAATTCTTTAATAAAAAAAGAGAAAACATAAACTTGCTATTTGTCACAAAATATCCCCTCTCCTTCTTAAATGACTGGTCTTAAGGCTAATGTTTTAGAACCCAATTAAATATGATATTTAGGAATGTTATCATATGGGGCAAAATGATGCAAGATATATTTTTTATATCTAATGATTAATGAGTTATTAATTGACATATTTTTTAAAATGCACTTGATTATTTGATAATTCATTTGATCTAATCTAATCTAATGCACGTAATATTACATTTTGCTTATAATCCGGATTATTTTAAATTTCTAAAAGCCCCTAGAAATAAACTTGCTCATTTATATTGAGGACATTTTTTATTATATTTTCTTAATTTTATTTATTGAATGTCATAAATAAAACTATAGTTCTATCATTCTTTAACCTTGATAAAAACAGATTAATCTAGATAATTATAAACACTTAACACTTTGCAAGAGCACATTTTCAGTCTATTTTTTATTTATAATATTTTATATTTTAGTTATTAAAGCCATAAAAATTATCTTTTGATGGATTTAAGGCATTGAATTCAACAATTTTTGAATCAAAATTCGATTAGAATTTGCTTAAAATAAAAACTAATTAATTCATGTTTTTTCCTTAATAAAAATTGCAAGATTACATTATATAAGAAGTGTTTTTAATCATTAAAATAAAATTATCAAATGACAATTTACATTAAAATTGACATAAATGTTAATTAAACTATTATTAAGATTAAATAATTAACCCAAAAGTAGGAAATTAATATATTCACGGAATTTACTTATGATTTATTAAATCGTTTAAAATAAAAGCTCAGAAAGAGATATAAAATGTTTAAAATCATTGGTTTTGATCGAAATAAAAACTTTCGTTTAAACTTTAAATTTTAAACGACATTAATAGATAACCTTCGATTGAAAGACTCAGGGCATGTATTAAGGGTATAGAATAGCCTTTCCCTTTTATTTTATAACTTTTCCCTCATATTTACGATAACTTATTTAATATTTAAATTATAATAAATTTTAGAAATTTTGAAATAAAATCAAATTATTTTTGAATTTATTATAATTCTCTCTCTCTCTCTCTCTCCCTCTCTCTCTCTCCCTCTCTCTCTCTCTCTCTCTCTCTCTCAAATTTTACAATAAGTTATTATTGCCTTACATAACTAAGGTTATCTAGATCATGTTTTACTTAGAAATTTAAGATGTTTTTCTAGGTAAATTTGTAAAAATTCCAAATTAAATTCACCATTATTATCTAATGATTGATCTAGTAAACTACAGTATAGTATTAATCCCGTATTAATAATCAATAACTCATTTGAAAACACAATTTTGCGACATTTATTTGCAAGATTACGATCAGTCGCTTAAAAGTTTAATTTCAAAATAAAATCGATTTATTGAAAAATTTTCTTTAAATTGAAATAAAAATTAAAAAACTATAAAATCTATAAATAAATAAAAGAATATATTATCGATTGAAAAATCAGTTAATATTAAGTTTAAGTTTGGCTCAAAAAAAGACTAATCAAGAATATATTTCCACGAAATTGAATAATCGTTGGAAAAACTATCTTAAAATAAGATGATGAGGGTATTTTTAAAATCAAATCATTAGTAAATTGGCTTTTATTTTGGTCAACATTTACTCAAGAAAATGTGTCAAAAATTTCTTTGAAAATAAATTAATGGTTAAAATACTGTATTAATAGTTTATACTAAAAGTTAAAAAAAAGTTCAATAAAAATGATCATTGATTATTCTGGAGTTGAGCATGCTTAATTAATACAATTCATTTACAATATAATAGTCATAATCGGGTTTTAAAGCATTTCAATTAAAACTATAAATGATTGAGAATTTTATCGTTTAAAATCATTTTATGGATTTCCTGAAAATATATAACATTTTCTTTGGTTTGTCTTAAGCTTTATATTCACAAAAAGCTTATTCTTAATAATAAAACTCTTTTTTATTGGTTTATAATAATCGATAAAAGATCTAAAAATGATAATAAATGTATTAAAAAACATTAGAAGATAATTGAGTTTTAATTCTAGACTTTTTATGGATATATCTTATCTATGAAAAAATATGTTGAAGTGTGTATGGTAATTGTAATAGTAATGTAAAATGTTAATAGTTAATTGCGAAAATCCAGGAAATTTTCAAATGCTTTCACACAAGAGATGATAAATCGTAAAATTTTAGAAAAATCCCATTTATTTGTGATACAAATCACATGTTTTTAGTCTTATGTGTCGATCGGAAGGGGTTTTCTCGTCTAAACAGCTGTTAATCGGTATAATAGCCATTGAAAATGCCCAGTGACATATTTCTTTATCTCAATGGGAGAACTATGAGTCTCTTTCCAATAGATGTTGTGATTTATTTTCGATGAACTCTAAAACTCAATATTATTGGGAAAAATATCCTAGTCTAGATAAGCTAGCTAATATATTTAATAAATTAACTTTTACTCGATTACAATTTCAAATTGATTTTTGTTAAATAAATGAAAATTAATTAAAATAAGTTATTTATGGCTAAAAAGTAATGAATATTATTATTCAAAATAAATTGCTTTCAATTTTTGTTTCAAAACAAATGCAAAACAAATGTTTTTATAAAAGAAATTCATTTGACTTTTGAGTGACTCCGAGCGAACTACAGTCTGAACCGTTGACCACAATTTTTAACCCGGAGCTATAGCTAGTAATTCATCGATAAAAATGTATTTCACAAAAATACATTAATTATACACACATTTAGGGATAGCCCAGTTCTCGGTTTAGCCTTTCCTCAACACAATTGAAATTCAAGATTAATATTATTTATTCATTGAGTTTTGGAGAAAATCCTTCGTAATTGTATACTTTAATCCAGGTATTTGGCAATGTACAAGTCTAAATGATGCAATTTTGTAACTGTCCTGGCTATTAACAAACAATTATAGTTTGGATTCGATGAAATAAGAAATTCCGTTTGTATGTCAAGAAATTTAATCAATTCTGAGTGAAAATTAAGTGCAAGTGGTGTTCAGGTGGGACTTACACTGCGCTCGATATATCCACTCACACACACATAAGGCTGGTGTCGACCAAAAAACCTGTTAGCGGCTAATACTTAGCCATTGTATTCAACACTTTTACAGTTAAATCTCAATTAACTTTCATTTCGGGCCAGACTTTAATCGACTTCACCTCCAGTTATGTGAGACTCGACTTATATTATAAGTGTTTTTAGTGTTTTATTTATTTTTTATATTTTTTTTATTGTGTTATTTAGTAATTAATTAAACAAATTTATAAATTTATTCCTAATTTATTCTAAAATTGAATAATTTTTTGAATGATTGACAACTCTATCAATATTTTCACCGAAAATGGTTGCATTCAATCCGAGTCTAATATTGCAAATGATTGCGGTGTCGATGATCTCAATCGAGAGACAAATAGATTACAACAAAATTCTTGAGAGGAATTCCCATTTAGAAGAATACGATTTTATAGTTGTAGGCGCCGGCGCTGCCGGAGCCGTTATCGCCAACAGACTTACCGAAGACGGAAAGGTTTATGTGCTTTTACTCGAAGCGGGCGGACCTCAGACTGTAGTCACTGATATTCCCGGTTTGAGTGAACGGTTAGTCGATAATGAAGAGTACGACTGGAGATATAAAACAGTGCCTCAGAAGCACTTTACAGGGGTTAGCTTGGATGCTAATCTTGGTAAAGCCATCGGTGGCTCCTCTACTATTAACGGAATGATCTACAATAGAGGCAATCCCAGAGATTTTGATCTCTGGGCCACTAAGTTTGGAGCTACCGGTCAGTCAATCACTACTTTTTACAACAAAAAATATTTATATCAATTATTTAATTGGGCGCAAAAATTAACTTGATGAATCATTTATGTTATCCACTTTCCGGGAGCTTTATATCTATCTTAAGACTGTAATCATTAGAAATGAATTTAGAGTAGTTTAGAGTTGTTTAGAGTAATAAAGAGCAGTAAAGAGTAGTTCTCTCTGTGTTTAATGAGAGACTCGTTTCTAACAGAAATATATGAATTTCTATTTGGGTTTCTATTTTGATTATGAATTAATTAAGAACAGACCAGTTAAGAGACCAACTCTTTGACTTCCTTGAGAGGGATAGAAGTGCTGACGATAAGAAATAAAATGTTACGATTATTATAATAACTATTATTTTAATAATATTCAAAACGGTATTCAAATTGTGAGCAATTAATTCATATTCATATATACCAGTAATCAAAAGAGGAATTCCCCCACAATTCCTACACTTTTCCGTTCATTTGAATGATAATAAATATCACTGAATATCTTAAAAGCGAAAGTCATTTACCAAATAAGCGAACCCGTATTGGCTCAGAACTAAATCGGTCAATTAAGTCACCAAGCACCAAATTAATTACTAATCAGATAATAACGTTTGGATTTCTAAATAGCGATTATTCAGATCACAATCACCAGGAAATGCATTTTTTCATATTTTATAGGAAAAAAACTGTCATTTTTTATAAAATGATTTCATTTATTTCTCACCAAAAATCAATTTAAATTAGACCAAGATCATTTAGAGAAACAATTGAATTTATAAAAAGTGTTTAAATTAATTAAATGTATGATAGGCTGGTCGTGGGATGAAGTGTTGCCCTATTTTATTAAGTCAGAGAACAATACAGATTTGAGAATTGTAAACGAAAACCCTGGTTATCATGGAACGAAAGGACCCGTCTTAATATCGTCTGACCCGTCTCCTCATCCAATGCTTGTTTTGCATAACAAAGCGTTGAACGCATTCGGTGTTCCAACCATTGATGTGAACGGTGCCCGACAATTGGGCACTTGTCTTACTCAGTCATTCTTGTTTGAAGGGTTGCGTTCCAGTACTGCAAACGCTTACATTGACCCCAATCCACACGGAGAGGTTTGAGCAAAAAAAACCTCGCACTCATTCTGTGCTAACCTTCGATTCTGTATGAATTCTAATAGAATATGCATATCATAACTTCTGCATTTGTTACCCGAGTAATATTCGATGAATCCGGACCAAAGCCCAGAGCCATTGGAGTAGAATTCAATCATAAAGGAAAATTACATACCGTTTATGCAAAAAAGGAGGTCATTCTCAGCACAGGTATTCATTACTTTCATTTACAGACCTGTTATATCTGTTTAATAGTAAAACAGTGTTTCACTAACTCTTAATATTTAAACTAAAGGTGCGGTTCGTTCACCTCAACTCTTGATGTTATCGGGTATCGGTCATCCAGAGCACCTTGCTAAGTTTGGTATCAAAACCATTGCAGACTTACCAGTTGGAGATAACCTTCAGGATCACCCTGCTGTTTCCATTCATACCTGGATTAAAGACGCAGCCCTTAAGGGTTTGGCCAATAGAGCGCCGTCTATGACAACACAACAGTTATACGAATTATTTGTTTTAAAAAGAGGACCATTATCTCAGGCAACCGATACTCTAACTTTCTTTAGTTCGAGTAATAATACAGACCCCGAGTGGCCAAACCTCTTCTACTATACAAAAGTACAATATGTTCAGGACTTGGGTGTGATTAGTGGTGAACATCCCTCACAATTGCCTCAATGGAGGGAATATTACCGTCCATTTTTAAATGAATATTTGTTTCAATTCGCGCCACATCTCTATCGATGCCTAAGTTTTGGTTCAATTCGACTCCAGTCAAAGGATCCAATGGTTCAACCATTGATTGATCCAAATATGTTGGCTCACCCTCAGGATAGGGTAGATTTCATAGAAATGATTCGATTCGTTCTCTATTTCATTGAGAACAGTGACATATCTGAACACATCCGAGTAATGGATCCGCCGCCCGGTTGCAAGTATTGTAAAGACAAACCTATGTGGAAATGCGATTCATATATCGACTGTCTTATTACTAAAACGGGTAAAACTGGCTATCATTTGACGGGTGGCGTTCGTATGGGTGACCCTAAAAGACACGACACAGTACTCGATCCAAGACTCAGAGTGAAAGATGTTTCGGGTCTTCGTGTGTGCGACGCATCAATTATGCCTAAAATTATTAACTCAAACACTTATGCGGCCACTGTTGTCATCGGAGAAAAGTGTGCCGATATGGTTAAACAGGACAATAATGGCGACCATTGGATGGATAGTTATGAATATATTTAGTTTTAGACTCAATTAGTTTCTAATTTATATCATTTTCACAGAACATATGTATTGTCTACTAATTGATAGATGAGTTTATTATGAAATTCTTGTTGCCATTCATTTTAAGAAATAATCAATCGATCGATCGTTTAATCATTTGAAACAAATCCGATGTAATAATAATCAGTTATTAAATCTGTTTTTAATTCTAACTTTAAAAGAGTCGATCCCTTACTTATCCCTTACTTAAACTCTTTCCATAAAATTAGAAATTGGGCTAAACTTGAAATTAACTTTTATTCTGAGGGATAGACAGAATAAAATTATGATATGATTCATACATTACTTATGAACAATGAATGCAAACATTGATTTCTTTAATGAATTCATTGTTCAAATTGAGAACTGAATTGACCTCAAAAAAAGTGACAAAAATCATAATTTAAGCCAACATTTCTTTTCATAACATAATCATAACATAAACTAATAAAATATTCACTATTTTTCACTAAAAAAATCCACAAAATTTAAAAAAATAATAATATAAGTATTGAAACGAACAGAAAATAAAAATATAAGACATTTATTGTTCATTGAAATCAAAATTACAAACTTTTGAATGGATTTTAAGTTTTTTTTTGATTGAAATTTAAATTTTAAAATCATTTAAATTTGAAAAAAGGGTTTCCTTTAATGGGAACTAAAATAAGAAAAATGAACGATAACATTATGTTTTATAAATAACCTTGAGTAATCTTGATAAACATTTCAATTATAAAAGAAAAAGGGTGAATTTTAAATTTATTTTTTCTAATCCTTTCAACAAAAATATCATTTTTTAAAATTTCTTTTTATCTAAAATAACCTCATTTCTGATTGATAATATTTTAGCTAGATTAAATTACAATTTGAATGTTGAAATGTCCAATTCAATTGTCCCTGTCAAATTTATAAGTGTCATAAAAGGTGTCAATTTGTTTGTCCGTCAAATTTAAATGTTTTAACTGATATAATGGCAGCAAATCTTTGTATAACTCATCGGAGAACTCTCTCTTTCCTCCAAAACTGATGGGAATAGAATTGATGTCAAAATATTCGGTCAACTCTTGTCTTTTGATTAGAAGCACGTGATCTCTGATGTTGTGTCTCATAAAGTTCTTGATAATCTTATAAATTGGTCCAACGAACCATGGTAAGTCTAAGTTGATACCATACTTCATGCCTTTAGGATAATAGTTGATGAGTTCTATTCTGAACTTGGCAATAGCCATATCGACGTGTGCCAAATGAACAGATGAACAATCATTGATAGAAAGCCATCCATTATTACCTGACTTTCGGTCAATTTTCTCGATTTGATGACTCAAAAATTGATTAAAAAGAAGACCAAAATCTGAAATTTTCCGATAGTTCTTATGTACGGCCCAATAAGCGAGTCGACCCTCTTTGTCACGACTGGGTTTCTCACCGCCAAAAATATGAAAAAATTCTTTTGGAAAGTATTCATCATTTCTTTCATGAATTCCGAATGTGTTCTTCCATTGCATGGCTTTGACCAGTGCTTTGAATGACTCTTCCTCTGAGTGATGATCCAAAACAAAGCGTTCGATCTGCCAGTCCTCACATTCCACTCGTTTTATATCAATACTATTATAGAGGTTAGGGTTGGCTTCGGCTTCGAGTAAAAACTTGTTGCGAATCTTTTCGACTGAATCCCTATTCTTCTGATCCGTTAAGTCATTCATATTTTTATTATAAAAACTTAAATTTCAAAACGTTTTTAAAGATAACAAAAATTGAAAATAATTTCACACTATTTTTAAAACATATGTCAACTCAACATATTTTTATAAATTAATGTAACTTGCTCATTCGTAGTTATTATCAATAAATCATCTTGTCAAAAATTAATTACTCAAATGTCAAATTTCATTCAATATTTGAATTTTAAATTAAATTTATCTAAAATTATGACTATTTTTGAGAAATAAATGTAAGATATTTTTTCAAACATTTGTATTCGTAAAACACTTTCATTGGCTTATGAGTCGTCAGAGCACTCAAGAGATGAGTTCCAAAAAAACTGGTCCTCAGCACAGGTTTAGAAAAATATAAGCAAATTCAAGGCCGACGACACCACTTCTTATTGTGTGAAAAACCTTTTGGCTAATAATCGTATGATTCCTGAAGAAGAGTGTAATGACTTTAATGGCTTTCCTTAAGTCGAGAGCAGTTTTTCCTTTCCGGTTCACAAATAGCTTTTAGTTATGAAAATCTAATTATATCTCAAAATAATAAAAAACTTTATTAACAATTGTTTAAAATGTTCTTTACTTTTAAATACAAATATAAATCTTTTTATATTTAAATGTTTTAATACATATTTCTTTAAAAATCAGATATTATTTAAAATAAACTTTATTTTCAAATTTAAATTTTTTGTTTCAAACATTAAATATGCAAAAAAACGAGTTTAAGTTTTTCTTATCGATATTTCTTATCGCCAAACAGTTCTCAAAATAATTATCATTTGAATAATTAGTGATAAAAATCTAAACAATCTTATTATACATTTATTTATATTTAATTGTATTTTAAAACAAAAACTAATTTAAATATCAAATTCTTTGAGAATATCGGCGTAAGTCTTATAAAAACTTTCGATTTGTTTGTCAGTGAATCCCAAGTGATTGCATTCACGCAATAGTTTTAAATGTTTGATGTTATCATTACTACACTTTCTTTTACCACCAAAACATTCAGGAATCGATTCTATGTCGACGTATTGTTTTAACTCATCTCTTTTAATGACAGTAAATTTATCCTTCAAAGATTTGGGCAAAAAAGTCTTAATTAGTTTAACAATTGAACTAGCAAACCATGGCATGTCAACAAGAATAGTAGTGCCATATTGAATCCTGAAGTAGTGTTGAAAAGATTCCATCCTAAACTTGATTAAATTCATGTCCACATTTAATGCCGAACCATTTGATAAGTCATATATAAGAATGGGTTCTTCAGAGCCACACATTTCATCAAATTTATGCAAAACATGGCATAAAAACTTTTGAAATAATGGCGTAAATTCCGCCATCTTTTTGTAGCGGTTCTCTGTTATCCAAAATACAATTCTTCCATTTTTGTCGTGACTATACATTTCATGAAAAAAGATGAGCCAAAATTCTTTTGGAAAATATTCGTCAGTCCTTTCATGTAAACCAAAATCCTTTTTCCATTGAAGTGATTTTGTTAACTTCTTGTAAACCTCTTCCTCAGAGTAATAGACTATATATCTGTTCATTTGCCATTCATTACTTTTTACTCTTTCGATATCAATCGGATGATAGAGTTGTGGGTTAGTCGTTGTTTCATCTAAAAATCTTTGTCTTATTTTTTGAATTAATACTGAATTATCACTCATTTCTTTAATTTTGGTGACCACTGAAAGCATACAATTCTTATAACTGTTTTATATGTTTCTAATTGAGTTGCCAAGCTACTTCATTTTCAAGGATTTTTCTTGATTTTTAAAGAAATTTTCCTTGATCCTTGATAATATGAATCAATATTTTAATTTTTAAAAACTATTAATTTTAATTTTAATAGTTATAATTTAAACGAAAAGCAGAATTTAAATTAGTTTAAGAAAACATAAGGGAAAGAAAGGTTAAGGAAAGTTTAGGACAAACCCATACAAACAAATAAAAAATTGTTTAATTATCAATATTCAGACATTATATGTAAAAAATCAATATTTATATCATTAAGTAATTTAATTTATACTTTTAATAATTAATAAATTAACCATAAAAATGTTATTCAAACTTCAAAATCAAGTTTTTTAAAAACTTTCGATATGTTTCTCAAGTGATTGCATTCATGCAATGGTTTTAAATGTTTAATATAGTTTCAGTACTGCACTCTATTTTGCCATAAAAACACTCTCAAATCGATTTAATTACTATTTATTCACTCAAATAATATGTTTTGGTCATAAAAATTGAATATTTTGTTAAAATATTGACTATTTTTTAAGAAAATGAGTCGAAAACCACAAGAAATATGTCATCATTAGAGACACAAAACTTTTGTATAATTAATCTTTTTGTAAAAAAATTGATAATGATCATTATTATCCAATTTTAGAAGAAAAGCATTTGACAAGAGATAGTTAACAAATAATTAATTGTATCAGGGTTTTTAAATAAATATTAATAAAACTAATGAAATGATTACATAAAGTCCACAAATTTTATGTCGCGATTCTTTGTTTATCCAAAAATTTAATATTATTCCACTTTTTATGACTTGACTTTTGATGAGTACTTCGAAAATATTTTTCATTAAATTTAATTCTAAATTATTAGAACTCATTTTACCAAAGATTTAATATATTTTCAGCAATAATTCAGGATTTTAAAACTCAAATCTTACTGAAATTATATATTTTTAATGAATTTTATAAACAAATTGATCACTGAATGACCTCGAGTCAATTTCACATACATTCATTTGAATACATTTTATAAGATCTATGGATAGAATTTAAAGAAAAATTTATAATTAATTTAATTTAAAACTACTTTTTTAGATAAAAACTATCGATAATAAAATGTAGATCAATTTAATTTATATTTATCTAGCAATGTTTGATGCTTAAATAAAAGAAAATATACTTTTATTTATAAAATCACCTTGATATGATGACAATTTTGTCGATTACACTTCTGTCAAACGTTTTAAGATTTTGAATAAATATATTTTTTAAAACAAAATTCTTTCATAAAAATATTTTTAAGAAAATTAAAGTTTTGACAAATGAATAGAAAATTTATTTAAAAACATTAAAATTATTCATCGATTTTTAGAAAAGAATAGGTTTTATAGAAAGTTTCCATTTGTTTATCAGTGAATCCCAAATGATTGCATTCACGCAATGGCTTCAAACGTTTGATATCATCTTTACTACACTTTCTTTTGCCGCCAAAACACTCCGGAATAGATTCGATGTCCACGTATTGAGTCAACTGATCTCTTTTAACATTTTTTAATGAATCTTTGGTTTTCTTATCCATGAAATTCTTTACTACATTAAGAGCAGAGCCCATAATCCAGGGAAGATCAACATTTAGACTTAATTTCATTCCTTTTGGATATTGTTTGAGTTGATCTGTACGAAAATTGTTTAAGCTCATATCAATATTAGCATAACCAACATCAAGACAATCACTAACACAATACCATCCATTAATGCCTGCATTTAAGTCGAGTTTCTCTAATTGATGGCATAAAAATTGTTGAAACAAATGAGTGAAATCCGTTACTTTTCTGTATCGATTCTCAATATTCCAGCTCACTATTCGACCATTTTTATCTCGACTGTACTTTTCGTGACAGAATATTTGGAATAGTTCTCTGGGAAAGTACTCATCCGTTCTTTCGTGTAGACCATAGGAGTTCTTCCATTTTAAAACACGAGTCAATTCATTGAAAGCCTCCTCTTCTGAATTGTTATCTAAAATGAACCTGTTCACTTGCCAGTCATCGTTCTCTACTCTTTTGATATCAATCGGATGATAAAGTTGTGGATTAGTCACCGATTCGGTCAAAAATTTTTCTCTTATTTGTTGAATAGACTCAGAATTATTAGAACTCATTTTAAAGAAAAAGTAAATTCACTTTTATTTCGGATGATTTTATTGATTTTAAAGCACTTATTTAGTTGTGCTCAGACTCGACAACATAACAACTATTCAGCGCTCATTAGTTTTATTTTAAAACCTCTAAACCAATCTCTCGGCTAAAAGCAATACTTGTATATCAATAACTTTATAACTTTACATTTAGCATTGAAAGTACACTTATCTGTACTTGTACTTTAGTACACTTATCTTTTATCTCTAATGACCTCAAACACAATCAAATTTTTAAGAAATCAAATTATTTTACTTATTATTAAAAACGCATTTTAAAAAGCCTTAAACTAGAATAATAGAAACTTGGCTTGATGTCTTAACAAATATTTTACTCACATAGCTTTTAAATATTTTAAAATGTTCTAGTACATTTAATATTTGAATTTAATGATTAACTTAATATTGATTTCTTTATTATTATATTAAAAATAATTAAATTTTATTTTAATTCTAAAATCTTTTCTATTTCATCATAACTTATAATTCATAAATTTCAATCTCAAATAAATTTAAACTAGCTTATTTTATCTTGTTAAGGTTTGAAATTAACAAATTTTTCATCATAATTTTACTAAAAATGTTAAAAAGAGTATTATCTGTAATATAAGTAATATTTCACAAAATATAAATTCTGATTAGAGCTTAATTAACTAATTCAAGGATATTCAATGAATTTTAAGAAAATATCCAAGGTATAAATCTTAAAAAAGTTTTCAATTTGTTTTTCATTGAATCCCAAATGATTTCATTCACGCAATGGTTTAATATGTTTGAAGTGATCTGTACTGCACTCTCTTTTGCCTCAAAAACACTTCGGAATCGATTGAATATTCGGTCCAAATATTCGGTCAAATAATTGATTACTTTTGACGACAAAAATAGAGTCTCTGAACTTTTTATTGATAAATCCCTTCACGAATCTAAAAGTTGAGCTCAAAATCCAAGGCATGTCTACTGAGAGGCTATATTTCATTCCTTTTGGATAATTATTGAGTAGATCTGTTCGGAAATTGTTCATGGTCATATCCACATTAAAAATGGCTGCACTTAACGCATCATTAACAATAGTCTAACCTTCTTGACCGGATGTTCTATCAAGTTTTTCTAATTGATGACAAAGAAATTGCTGAATCAAATGAGTAAAGTGATTTATCATTTTATATTGATTTTTAGTATTCCAGTACCATTTTTATCGCCACTGAATTTTTCGTGAGAGAAGATAAGAAAGAGTTCTTTAATATTTTTATCTACCCTTTCATGCAAACCAAGTAACTTTTCAATTGAAGCACCTTGCATAATTCTCTAAAAGCATCCTCTTCTTTGTCATTATTCAAAGGAAACCTAAGAAGTTGCTAGTTCTTATTCCTGACCTTTTCCCACATCAATTCGATGATAGAATTGTGGATTAACCAGAGATTCGACCAAAAAACTTATCTTTAAATCTTTTAATGGTTTCCGAATTATTTGAACTCATTTTAGCAAAAATCCAATTAATTCACCAAAACTTGAATTAATTGAAAATTTATTCCAAACTCTGAACTACTCTTCAATTTAAATGACATTCAGAGATAAGTATTTAATAAACTGAAGTCTTCTTCCTTTCTTAACATTTAAACTAAAAATACAATCGAACACATTATTGATTTCCGACAATTTATGAAAATAAAATTATTTTTTAACTCCAACTATAGTTTTCTCTGGATTTTATGATACTGAATTTTTAATTAGCTAGTATATATTTTTTTCTAATACTTCAAAATTTTCTAAAATCTCATATATTTAAGAGGGTTTTTAAAATATGAGTACTTTTAAATACAAACTGTAGATCAAAATTCAATCGAAATATTTTTTTGTTTTTCAATAATATTTTAATAATTAGTTTGAAAAAGTATGCAGAATTTAAAATTTTGAAAATTAAAATTTATCTTGTAATCAAATAATTTTTGCTGAATAATAATAGTTGAATGAGAGTTAAAAAATAATTTTATTCCCATAAATAATACAGAAAATATTGAAATTAGTTGCCGGCAGACAATATTGGAACCGATTGTAATTTCATTACTCACGCCTTCGAACACAAATCTAATCCTTGTTTGACATTGAAAACAGTTATCACTTAATGACAACTCCTCTCAAATGACATTTTCTTGAATCTAATTCAAAGACCAATAAATTAATTCAAACGAATAACAAAATTTTAAAAAATTCGCTCTTTTATTGACTTTCATTTCATTTCATTTTAATTGAAAGAATTGTAAATTTTAATTAAATTCCTCTATTTATGAGCTTTTGCTCTTTAATGAGTAATATACCATGCTCATGTTACGCATATTTATACAAAAGGCTTAATAAAATTAATTATTTATTCAAAACTACTCATAAATTTATAAGCAAGGACGAAAAACAATAGTCAACTATTCATCTGATGAACATCAAGGTAATATCTAACAATTTATCAATAATGATTCATTAATGAATCAAAATTGTCTAGCACAAAATAATTGTATTTTATTTATCAAATTGTCACCAAATATTGTCAGTCAAAAATTGGAATAACAATCAAATTGCTCTTGATTGTTTTTTATGAAGACTACTCCTTGATTATGTTATTATAATGGATGTAAAGTTTTCCTGTTTATTCAATTTTAGTGTTAATCATAAGGATTTGTATCCATACGAGCAGTGCTTTGAAATAATGAATAGAAATAATTATTTATTGATAAATAGTTTTATGTTTTCATCAAAAACTGCAATAAAAATATAAGGAATTTATTCTAAACCTATTTATTCGAATCATAAAAGTTCTCAAATTTATACCACATTTGACCTAAAAATTTATATTCCATTTATTCCTGACTCACAAATATTTGTAGCCTTTGCAGTAAGTTTAACCCCTAATCTAATCTCAACTTAACCTAATCTAAGAGCGAATGTTTCACTAAAACAATACATTTATTTAATTAAATATTAATTTTGATATTTACAAACATATCTTTTATTATTATTTTTATATTAACGACATTAAGAACTGTTTTGAGGACAAATTGGATTAAGACTAATATGGTTTGTGTAGAATAAGTCGGGTTAAGGATATATGAGATATGAGAATACGACAAATGGTCTGATCATTGAATTTAATTTGTTTGTCTCAAACACTAGTATTTACAAAACTATTGACAACTATTTAAACTTATTTGACATAAAACACTAACAATTAACCATGGTTAATTAGTTTAATACAAATTAAGTGATGTTCTAAAACCAAATATTATTAAATAATAACTCATTAAATCTTATAATAAAAATAGCCCTTTTAATTATCTAGCTTAAATTATCTTGCTATTCTTCTTATGAACTCTATTTATTGATTTATTATTCAAAGATATTTGAGTTGAATTGATCAAGTAAATTATTCTCTTTATCTAATAACACGATTTCATGTTTTGGATGAAATCGACTTTAATTATTCAATAATTCTTTTAATTAAGTGGTAAATGAATAACAACTAATTGGATCTGAATTTAATTAATTAAAACTCTGAAATAAATTTGTTATTAACTAAATATAAAATTTATAGAAATTTGTCATTGAATTCACCAAAAAATAATTTTCAGTAAATATAAATTAATGGATTTTTTTCTAAATATTAAGGTGAAAAAATTGAGATAACCTTGCAACTATATATTCCCACACGAAAATTCTTTAAAACAGAATATCTGTTCTAACATTTCGTAAATTTTTAATCCAAAAAATTGATTTAATTAAACAAATGATTGATTTTTAAAATATTCAAATGATTTTCAAATACTTTTGAGGTGTCATTGAAGTCATTGAAGTCAGAGATTCTCATCAATTAATTAAAAAAATACGATTTAATAAAACGTTTAATTAAATTAAGAAAAAATGAGTCACATTTTCAATACATGTTTCGATTCACGTATAGTATATCTGTTTTAACAAAATTTCACAAAAAAAATGTAACAAATCACAAATGAATTGACCAAGCTAATAAAGCAAATAAACTAAATAAAGGATTCGTTTAATGCAAAATATTAGTAAAAATAAAGTATTTTAATAACTTTTGCTTCTCTTAGACATCATTTGATGTTTTTTAATATAGTGTTCAATTTGTTTCTCGTTGAGTCCCAAATGTGTCAACTCTGACATCGGTTTTATATCGCGAGGAAGTGATATCTTCTCTCTATTTCCGTTCATCCGAACGGGGATATAATCCGGGTCGATATAATCAGACAGTTGTGGTCTTTTAATGAATACTACGTTTTGACGCAATTTTGGCGGCAAAAAGGAAATTATGATTTGCATTATAGAGTTGAGAATCCAGGGTAAGTCTACTATTAGCACTTGTCGTAAACCTTGTGGGAAGTACTGAAGTAAACCAATCTTGAATTTCCAAGATTCTAAGTTAACGTTTGCCAGACCTGTGCCCTGAGTGTCCATAACAACAGTCCATCCATCGGGTCCGGCCTCATCGTCCATTTTCTGCATTCTGTGTGCTATAAACTGTTGCTTTAATGGCGCGAAATCATTAATTTTGATCAAACTTCTAGTTGACTCCCAATGAAGTATTCTTCCCTCTCTATCCCTTCCATGGAGTTCGACCTCAAAGAATTCATAGAATTCTTTGGGAAAGTACTGGTCATTGCGCTCATAAATACCAAACTGACGCTTCCATAACATTGTTTTGATGATCTCTTCATATGCCTTCTCTTCTGTCTCATATTCCTCGATAAACCTCTGTATCTGCCAGTCGTCACTTCGTATTTTGTTGACATCATTTTCGTGGTAATACTCCGGATTTATTTTACATTCTTTTAAAACCATTTTTCTGATTCTTTCAATCATTTTTCAATTTTATAGTTTTTATAATTTTTCGATAAAATTAATGATTGAAAACTATTTTCACTTTTATTCCGAAAGGAATTCACTACTGAATAGTTGAGTGAAAACGCGATTTACTTCAAGAGTTACTCACAGCTATGGTTTGAAATCTTTAACAGAAAAATGTGAATCTCTTATAAGAAATGTCTGAAATTTAAAACTTTTTTTAGTAAAAAATTAAGTTTTTCTCTTCACTCTATTGGCAGTAATTTTCCGCTCAAACTCTGGGCTTATTTTAACATCAATTCAAGGATAACAACAAACAGAGTCTGTCTTTAGAGTGAATGTTTTGCTACATATTGAGGGCGAGTCCAAGACATACATATAAAGATCTGATGGCTGACACAGCGCTCGCACCACATCTCTCTCAGTCGGATCACCGCATCTGACATTAAATTTGCTTTTTTACGATAAAAATATTTTTGGTTTTATTGGGAATAACTGACATTTTTAATGGAAAAACGAGGGACAGATCTCTGGGTGTAAACCACGTCTTTTTTTCATTTGATGAGATTACAAATAATATCGAGTGAACTCTAATATGTTTTTCGTTAATCTCTGTTAAAACAATTAGAATAATTGCAAACTTAAGATAAGAACAGAATATTCATCACAACTAATGGAATAAAATTCTTGAGCCCTCAGTTTATGACTCGCCCTTTATCTCTGTTTATGTGACAAAAGATACAGAAAATTAAATCACTAATTAATTAAATGTTTCATTTGCTTTAAAAATTTCCTTTTATGCAATAACTGTATAAAATGTACTAGATCATCTCAATTGCATATATTATTAATGAATGAATTATAACTAATTATAATTGTATTAAAACAACAAAATTCCAAATATTAATGAAACCGTTTATTACTCGGAAACATTTAAAAGATGTTTAAATCTAAATGAACTTGGTAATTATTAGGTGCTGTCATAATTGATTTATTTGATTATTTTAATTAGTTCTGAGAATAGCACTGAAGGACAATTCAATTAGACATTAATGCGGGAAATAAAAATAATTAGCAGTGAATTCATGATAAGACATCATTTTTAATAATTTTGATAAACTTTGAAAGAATTTATTAACTAAAAATAAGAACATACTTGCTTATTTATGTTATTAAGGAAATTTTGTTTACTTCACGACATCATATTATCTAATTTTTGTTTTTCAAAAATATTTTAATGGAAACTAAAAACGAGTGAATAAAATTATGATTTAAATACATTTTTAAGTAAAAACTCTTCTTGATAGATAATTGTATATACAGTGTAACCTCTTTATAACGAACCTCGACATATAACGAGTGTAGTGTTAGGAACGGAGGACCAAATAGACATTTACTATAGAAATTGTACTCATTATAACGAATCTCGTTATAACGAATACCTCGATATAACGAAAGATATCCCATAAACATGTTATATAAACAGTTGTTTCTTATAACGAATGAATATTTTTGAGTTTTTAAAAAATTGTTAAACAAATCTTTATTACATATAAATTAATACAATATAAGCCAAACATTTATGTTAAGCTTATTTTCATTAAAAGTAGTTAATAAATGGAATGTCTTATAGAAGAAGAAAAGTTATTCTTATGAGACAAAGTTAAAAGTCATCAAAAATGTAGAAAAGAGTGAAAAATAAGACAAAACAATGAAAAATGTGGATTAAAAGCCAATTCTATTATAATTGATATTATATTAACCATAAAAATCTAATGTTTGATAATTACTAATATTTTATAAGGTATACTTCTTATAACGAATCCTCGTTATAACGAACGAAATTTTGGTCCCGACCTGTTCTTTATAAAGAGGTTACACTGTACTTGTAGCTTAACAGTTAAAAAATGTGCCTTGATAAGTATTAAATTTATTACTTACTTTTTTTTATCTTAAATTTAGTTTTGTAAATATAAATGCACAAGGTTAGGAAATAATAAAGTCTAGATAAATTGTCCTAACTATCGTTTTACTTATTCCATTACTTATAAGTTATAACCACTTAGATATTGCAAGAGCAAATTTAAATGTACTGTCACAAATTTTATTTAAATTCAATGGCAATGAATTTTACTTTTAATTAATTGAAATTCAAAATTTTATTATCTATCAACTTTTCCTTTTAAAATTGAATAAAACTTTTAATCTATCAAGTTTTAAATCAAATAATTTATTAATACATAAACTTACCCTCATTATTGATTTTGCAATTCACGCAAATCCAAAATAAATAATAATTATATGAAATGTAGTTTTAATGAGAGTTCTCTAGAAATATAGTCTATGTTTTGTGTAATAAAAGTCATGTCATGTCTACCGTCGGCTATAAATCAATATATCATTCATAGCATCGAATGAATACCAAAAAACGAAATAAAAATTCAGTTCATTCATAAGCAATAAGTTTTGAACTCAATTTCTAGAAAATCGATAATTAAAAGAAAGTTTTGAAATCTCTCTCTCTCTCTCTCTCTCTCTCTCTCTCTCTCTCTCTCTCTCTCTCTCTCTCTCTCTCGCTC
>JAQFZM010001210.1:0-20039 GCA_034695785.1 Galumna obvia | reverse complement strand
TTTCTAAATGAATACTTTAGAAATTGAAAAATTATTAGATGATTTAAAATGTTTTAAAGGAGTTTATCCTTTAGATAAGATTAAAAATTTAAAAATTAATGAAAGACCATTTGCAATTATATTAAATTTGGATTATTCAAATGAACCTGGAAGTCATTGCACTGCTTTGTTTGTGAATAAGAAAAACGAAGAAATCTATTTTAATTCCTTTGTCTTACCGAATTTTAATAAAAATTTGGTTAGATTTCAAAAGAAAAATAAAGTTAAAAATATTTTTTTAATAAATTTAAATTGCAATCATTTTTAGCTAATAGTTGTGTTTTTTATGCATAATATTTAATAAATTTATGTGTAATGGTTTAAGTTTTAAGTTTTTAGATGTATATTTTAGTAATACTTTAAGAAATGAACAGATTTCACTAAAACTAATAGCTTTATAATATAACTAAATTTAATAAAAGCAAACATTTGTTTGCAAACTTTAGAGATGGATCAAAGTTGCGCTGTTTTAGATGTTCAAGGCTTCAACTTAAGTACAGGTTTTGTTGCTCATGAAATGACTGTGATTTCCGATTCAGAAAATGGCAAGTTTAATATGTATTGGCAGAAATTTTAACAGCTCTAAAAATTCTCATTATTAATCTTGATGATCCACTATTTGGTATTCTAAAATATCCTGATGCACAAAATCTTTATGGAGAAAATTATTTGTGCGGATATCATAAGCTTTGCAAATACCGTGACGTAATTAATAACTGTTCCTATCGTAAAGCTGATCATATAATGCAATATATTAAGAGTTATGCAGAAACAGTACCTCCAATAAATTGGCATAACCTTAATAGTATCGGTGAATAGAGCTCTATTCACCGATAGTACCATCTCGCCTATTGTAAAATAAGGTATAATTTCAAAAAAAGCATATTTTCAATATATAATATATTATACAAAAATGTGTCCAAAACAAATTGGAAAATTCTTTCTGATAAAATACTTTCTTCGTCAGAAGAAGAGGTATTCTAGATTATTGAGTTTTTCAAAACTAACAACACCATTTTATTCGATGTTCGAGAGGCTTTTAAGGGTTCAACCAAAAACAGTAAAGGATTTACATATGTATGCGAACTCTCTTGGGTCCTTGATGTCTTGAAGTGTTCAGACAAAACGAAGCATATTTTGGAAAATAATTTAAGAATTATTACTGTGGATAAATAAATCCTAATATTGAGCCATCTGTACAAAATACTAGAGGAATTGTGGAATCACTTCTTTTCAAGGAGTTTGAGATTAAAATTTTCATTGACTTTGTTTCTGAAACTCTTTATAATCTCATTAATGAAAAGCGAGTCTCATAGAATGACAGTTATTGAAAATTGAGTTTTTTCAAAAAACTTACAATATGAATATTATATAAATATATAATATATATATATGTTCTTTCGGGCGAAGAACATAGAAAGAATATATAATGATTAAAGCATATTGGAACTTTTCTTATGTCCAATTCATCTGAGTTTTTTAAGCATTTCTTCATTAATCTACAAAGTTTAATTTTCATCAATCTTTTTAAAGTAATTTTGTTTAACTGAAAAATATTTATTAAACAAGTTGTAAATCTTGTTATATTGATTAATCTTTATATTAAGAAAACGTATAGCGTTCGTTGAAGTAAATGTTGTTAGTAATCTTTGATTTTTAAGAAATTATTAAAAATAAATCTATAAGAATTTTATCAAAATTTTGTTATAAATTTAAAATTTTTATTTTATAGTTAACATTATTTCAAGCAAATCTTTAGCTTCTTCAACACTTAAACACTTCATATCGAATGATGTGATTCTATTTTAATCAAAGTTTTATATCCTAGGAATCTCGCGCAAATATTCAAATTTTAGTATAAATATGTTAGATTCTAATAGCACACCTACATTTCAGAATGAAAGTCAAGACAACAAACATTTGCGCAAAATTTAGAACTTAATGTTCACTAGTTTTGTCTGATCTTCTAGAAAACCAATTTTATTTAATGTTTAAAAGCAAAACTTATAATCCTGAGAAGTTTACCGGTTTGATATGTAAAACCTTTAATAAGCAAATATTTTTAGTGTTTTCCAACGGTTCTATAATTGTTGGAGGAAAGAGTCTTAAAACCATAAATAACGCCGTATTTGAATTTATTATGTGCTTGAATTTACTTGGAAATTATGAGGCAAGATATAACAATTACAGAATCACAAATTACTGTTTTTCAACTGAATTCTTGAGACCGATTGACTTGACAAAACTGGCATCAGAACATTCAAGTGAAGTATCTTATGTAATTGAGCTTTTGTTTATAGCAAGTTTAATTTCAATAAGCATAAATATAGGTTATCCTCTAAATGAAAGCTTTAAGAAACTGGTTTTCAAAATAAATCCGAAATACGGTCTGAAATAAGAAAGCTGAAAGCATTCATAAAATTTTACTTTAAAGATAATAAAAAGATTTTGATTTAATGTATTTTTAAAATGGATTTAAAATTTTAAATCTATTGTCTTTGAGTAGTACAACATTAGTATTTACAGTGATTAAGACTGTATTCGTGTATAAGATAATGATAGTTATCATTGGTTTAGGTTTATATGATTTATCTATATTTGACAAATCTCATTCAGAATTTAACGGTACCTTTAATGAAATTAATGGCACAAATGTAACAATAATTGATAATAAAGATTTCTATAAAATCTATATATGTGACCATGTTTAAAAAATTAAAACGAATATTTATTAAACCTTATAAGATAATCAAAAGTTTAAAAATAGAGCCAAATGATGCCAATGATGATGAGATATATAATGAAATTGAGGAAGTAATTGAAAAAGAAACAAATAAATGTATAGAACTGTTTATTTGTATAGAAAATAGAGTAAATATATATTTAAAATACTTATTGGTGGTTTCTTAAATGTTTAATAAATTTATTTTAGTGTAATTGAATTTTTTAAATTTTATTAAATTAATCTCCTTCTAGGAGACATATGCAAACAACATTTAGGTTTAATTGTACTAAAATATTAATATAGGAGGATTTTCAAAGTTTTACCGAAAGCAAAAGTGGTCACACTCGAGTTTAAACAAAAACAAGTTTTTGAAAAAAAAATTTAGCGCAATCTAGGAGATGTTTGATAAATATTTTATTATATATATAAAAACAACATTTATAAGTGAGCATTTATGCAGAAATATTAATTTATAATCAATGGAAAATTAAATCCTGTCAAATAAAATATTTTAACTCAAAAAATTTTCCGTTAGAGGGCTTTAAAAATTTAGTTTATATATTTTTTAATAGTAATTGATTGAATTATATTATATACTAAATTGCAAATATTTACCTCTTTTTGCCTAGGAGATATAGACATCGAAATTATTTAATATGGCGAGAAGGTTCCAAAAGCTGGTCAGAATTAATTCATATTACAGTACGATATGAAAGACTACCGATAGAACATATATGTTTAAAATAAATTTCTTCGGTTAAATTTTAAAAAAATGGCAGGCTTAAAAATGCTACAGGTAAACTAGTAGCGCCATCTAGTTTTTTCATATATTGTAAGGTATAATTGAAAAATTATCCATACCAAAAAATAATTATTTTAATTTTTATTGAGAAAAAACAAACAAGCCAATATAAAGTATTGATTAAGATTTTTGTCTGCACTCTAGCTATCGATAGGTTACGTGTATATGAGAAAGTAACACATATCTCAAGAAATCATTCTTTAGTGCACACTCTGACTCAAGATGTCTTCCGTTACTGTGAATGTGTCTCCAATCTCTCCAGAAGAAGTATTTAAAATTAAACTTTGAGTTACCAAAAAGGATATGAGTGTGCTGCGTAAGGCTTTGGAGGAATGGAATGCCACCCGTATACCGTCACCGCTATCCACACCATCTTCAAATTTAAACACTCCGTCAGCGACATCAACACCCCAACCACCAACACCTCCTTCTCCTCCGTCAGTGTCACCGTTTTATCGGCCGGAGGGTGTGTGGGGTACGTGTCGGCGTTCGCCGCGATTCGCGAGGGCTCCGTCTTCAACTTTAGAAGCGGAGGTGTTAAAAATAGATTGTCCACTGCCTCCGAGTCCAACTTATGGCTCTCCGTGTGCTCTTCCCGTCTATGAGGATATATCAGATGAAGAAAAGAAGAAAATTGTGCTTGAGACAATTGACATCACCAAGGATGAAGAAATTCAATTAATTGAAGAGATGGATAGCTCTGATGAATTCTTCAGGCAAGTTTACGGGATGTTTGAGCCTATTTAACCAGAATCACTTTCAGCAGCTCCCAAAGAAGATTTTATGGATATCTTGGATTTAAAAGAAGATTTAAATCTTCATATGAATACCGACCCTTTGATTGCTGCGTTCTTGGCTTCGGCAGAGGAACACCTCACCTTAGCTCAAATTAAAGGTTTGGGTTCAAATATATTTTTAAAATATAATTTTATTTAATTGTAACAAATAAAATTTTTAATTTTCATTTTGTATTGTTTTTAAAATATTTAAATGTTTGTAATTTGTCATTTTTTACTTTAATATTCACCATTAATTAAATAAAATAAATGTTTGTGGAAATTCTGGGTTTTTATTTCAATAAATCCTGTTCACCATTTGGTGGACAGAATTTATTTATTGGTTAAAAAACCGGCCATTCCTTTCTCTTTATGCGTATAAAGAGTCTTATTAAATATAGGGATAGGAAGAGAGCGAGCGGTGGGATAGGTAGAGAACGCTAGAGTAAAGGGAAATATAGGGAGAGGGAGAGCTGAGAGCAAAGCAGAGGGATAGGGATAAAAGAGAGCAGAGCAAAGCGGATGGTTAACAAGGTAAGATATGCATGGCAGGGATAGAGAGTATTATCATAAGATTAGGTGTTATTCCACCACCATTTGATAAAGTAATCAAAAAAATAAATTGAAGGCAAACTACCATACGTTAAGTCGACTGCCATCCTATCAGATAATGAATCAGTTTGTGAATCATATAATTCAGAGTTGGTTAACAATTCTTTGAATAGTGTATTGACAAGCGGAGGATCTCTGTCTAGAAGTCATCACAATATAAGCTTAGTTTTATTTATGAAACAGAGCACAGTTTGAACTGAGTCTAAACTTCAGTTACACTCAAACTGTCTAAATATGAGTTATTATTTAATTGTTTATACAATTTTATCAAATGAGAGACTTTTGATCCGATATTTAATTAATCAATTGTTTAATAATTTATTTACTTAACGGTCAGCCATTTATTCCTTGAATTGTTGATAGTTCTGAACTTATTTTTTTATGTTTTTCAGTGCAATTTTGTCTTAAATTCCAGTTATTTTGTGTTATAATTAAAAGGCATTAGTTTTAAATGTCAACTCATTTGTAGAGAAGTGTTTAATATGTTTAATATGAATAATTTGCTCATTTATTATATCTATATCTATATATAGTTAATTTCCAAAACAAGCATTCGGTCATTTTATATTTCCTAACAAATATGTACTGTTTGTCAACTCTTAACTGACAAACATTTGATGACATCTCAAATAACGATTATATCATCGAAACCTTCTGTGAATTTGAAGACTTTTTACTGTTTTTCTCTATTTTTTAAAATTTTTTATTTTTCCTTTTCGTCTAAAATTAATGATTGAAATCTGAAATTAAATGCAAAATGAATTGAATGAAAAATAAAGTTGTTTTTCATATGTCGAGAATGAATTGACTCTAATTCTGTGCTATCATCTGATATTCACGTGAATTCATTTGCATACTTCATATCAATTATATTTTGCAGATCTGATTGTTTTGTTTGAAATTTATTAATCTCTTGTCGAGAGTCTAAAGTCTTCCACAAAAGTATATGTAGTGAACAACACTTTTTTTCCTATAATATTGAGATAATTCTCTTTTTTAAATCTATTTGTTTGGAATATTTTTTTATTTTTTTTATTTTTTGATTAACTCTGAAATTATGTTTCACTAATAACAGGAATTTCCTCTTTATCTTCACAAAAGTCTTGAGTGTCGGCATATTCTGAGTTCATTAGAGATAACTTAAGAGAAAAACAATATTTACATAAAAAGTTTTGCACTTAATTTAAATAATGGCTAATATTAGTGAAAGTTTTCATTAATAATTAATTCTGGGTTTTTGCCAATGAACCTTGCTTACTCCTATCTCAATTTGGAGGTCGAAGAGCTTGTAAAGAGCTGAGTTAGCAACAATAGATTTTAGACAAACAAGTTTAAAATTAGATAAATTTCCTGTTCTTATATCTTATATCTAGTCTAAGGAAAATCCAGACTTGACTCAAGTGCAGGCATTTCGTACGCCTAACATCTCGAGGGAAAACCACCTGAACGTGACAAAAGGTCAAATACCATGCTAATCGGGCGAATACTCCAGTAACTTTGGTGGCCCCTTCACTGAAACCTATGTGTGAAGAGTTAAGGATATATCTGTAGTTAAGGACATATTTGTTGATGATTTACGTGAGTCTCAAATCTCATTAAAACTCTTTTATTCTTAAGTTTGAAATTTCTAAGAAATAAAGTATTTATAAACAAATGAAAGAATATTTATAAATATATTTATATATATTTGAGGAAAAAAGTGTTTGAAATCAATTTGAATGTAAATAAAAGTGAATATTCAGTGAATGGAATTTAAGTGAATAATAATTGATTAGAATTTAAGAGCAAACGATAAATAATTTGATAAAATTTGAATTAAAGTTAAGAAAGTTGTTTTGCTGGAACTGTTAAACTGGTGGACAGGTATGACATGCGCTCAACTGTTAGGCAAACAGAACAGTTGAGTACAAAATCCAATGGATTGAATACATTGTCTGCTGTTTTCCAGATAAATGTTTGAGAGAACTATCGAAGAGTACAGTATTTAGTGTTGGACTGACTGTACGCCAGTGTTTGACACGCGTTGACTCAAACCCATTGGATTTGTTGCGCAATTCAGACAACTATTACGACATTTGGCAACAAGTCTTCACGTTTTTCAATGATTTTCAATGCCAGACAACATTCAATTATAAATCAGTCTTTCCGTACGCGAGGATAAGTCAACAAAATTAACAGTATATGAACACTATATATGTTTTACCATAGAATAGAGTAGTAGTGGTGTTGAATGTGTGCCAAACCATTGTATGAAACTCTTAGCGTTCAATCGATTCAATTAAATGTTTAATACGTTTAATACGTTCACATTTTTGTGATAATAGTTTATCTAATTTATCGATCATTAAATTCATAACATTTTCAAATATAGAGAGAATCGAATCACTAATTTTGGACGACATAAGAATCTTAACTCTTGTGCTCTTATTCCCAGTTCTTTAGTATTGATTCTTAGAGTTGAGAACTAAATTAAATATTAAGTCTTTAATAATCGATTTGACACCGAATTCTGTTAACATCAAACAAATATATAATATCTGATGTCAAGAATGAATAATAATCTGGTAATCAATAGCTGTATGTCTGAGAATAACCAATTCGTTAATCAGAATTGGTTTCAACAACACTTACCCTTCAATAATAAGAAACTATTCGAGAGGTGAGTCTAAAACATATTATTTTTCAATTGATTTTTGTTTCGCAACTTTTATATTGATTTTTAATGCAATCAAAACTCATGTAATGACTCCAAATGTTTGTGCGTTTGGCTCAGAATCTCATAATCTTAATATATTAGAAAATTCTGTGACTTAAACCAATTAATCGTAAATCTCTACAGAATTTTATTCCTTTTTCTAATGCATCAAAAGTCGTTATGACTATGACTTTGATTTAAAAAACTTTTTGAATGATTTCAGTATTTCTCAATAAATCGATTGATTTCTTATTAGAATATTCTTTAATTGTGATTACCTTTAAATAAATGACATCACATTTAACCCAAACATTTTAGTCTATTATTAACTTTCAAGGCTTAAGTTCAGAATATTCTGTATCTTATTCTTAGTCAAAGATTACGAAATCGTATATAAATGATAGGCTGACAATCAATAAAGTTGTGTCCGTCACTCAATGATCTAATTTATTTTTCTGACCTTTTGTTTGTGGCAACATTAATACAATAGTAACAAGTAAATATCCAATAATCATGGCACAAAAGCATCTATAACTTAATGGAATATTCCTTGAAATACAATTTAAAGATCAGATATTTATTATTTAAATGATTTGACGATACACTCAACTGACTATCAGATAATGACATCAATTCATAATAAAATGTCTAAAATTACTTTTAAATGAGTTTTCACTATCGGTTTGAAAGCACTAAAAATTGTAATAAAAAATCATACCCTTCAAAGACGTCAATTGGTGTTAATCTCGAACTTCTTTTATCAGGATTATTATAAATGAAAAATATCTCCGATTACTTGAATACGTGATTTGTTCAATGGGTTAATATACAACCGAAACCAAACTCTGATATATTCATGAAATTCATATTGAATTTCAATTTTTTATTTCTGGCACTCGTTTTACATTTTCATTATCAGCGATGAGTAGGTTTTGAAGTGTTTTTATGTTAAAAATCCATATTTAACCACAATTTTGCATTACCTCTACTCTACTGATTGTTTTTAATCATTTTAGTTCCCAATAAAGAATTTCATTTATTTTTTTATAAAAAGATATCCTATTTTCTCCTTTAGAGACATTTCGACACCAAATTTATCTCATAATAGACTTATTTCGCAATTATTTACTAATTTTAACTTATGTTTAATAAACTCGGTTTCGATCCATATTTAATGAAAATAAGAATTCATTAAATATTTGAAATGTTTTGTGGTTTTCACTTATTCGGAGAATTTTAAATTAAAAACTTAAAGTAAAAACCCGACAAAAAGAGAGAATAAAAAAGAAATTATTTAAATACAGAAACAGATATTGAGTTCCGATAAAATTGATTGAACGCTGTTTTCTGTTTAGTTATCAAATGGTCTGACTCTGACTTATGAGGAAATGAGAAATACTTTTCATTTTGAGATTGGATTCAATGTTTGACTTCTTTACCATTTGTTTTGAGAATAAGCGTTATATTTGTTTGATAACAGTTGTCAGACACTGATATTCAATATATGTATCACTACTTCACTATTAATAATTAGTTATCGGCACAAAAAGTTAGATAACTCTATGAAAATTAAACTCTTGGTTTGTTTAAACAACAAAAATCGAATGACTCGAATCCAATGTTTAATTATCGAAATCATTTACTGATTGTATAGATTTCTGAAAAACTAGATTTTTATTATTATTTTCAACCAATAATTATGACCCAAATTGTGAATTAATGAACTCATTTTCTCAAGTTTTGAACCACTAATTAGAATAAGTTTCGGTAAAAATGAGTTTTTTTTGTTTTGTCCAATTTTTGTTGTCTTTATGTTATAACAAACCTCTTAATAACTTTTTAGTAGAGGTATTGCTTTACTCAGACTATCATTTCTAGTCTACCAAAGCTATCATTTCCTATCATTTACTGATATCTTCTTCAGTACATATGAAGAACGTTTTGCACACATCACAAATATGACGGCACACGTGCCCCAAATCAACCCCTCTTTTTATATATCATTCATTTTTATGTCTTTTCAAACAAACAAACCAATTAAAATGTCCAAGAGCATTTTATTCGAAATTATTCCACTCGAAAATAATGATTTTAATATTTGCATTTCAAGTGCTATATTTAAACTGCTTTGTGTGCCTTTGCCTTTGCCTTGCTTAGGTCTTAATAGTACCCTGATAATTAAATGTCTAATTCAACAAAAGCTCGAATGCAATCCATAGAGTTGTGTTCCAAAGTGTCATCAAATATCAAATATCTGAGAGATTAGTGTCTAATATCTACCTTAAGATAAAGAGAATCTCTTTTTAGCAATTGACTACTGACTGGCCGTTTCTGGTTGTGCTCAGGTTGTGCTGAGCCCACAACTCAATCATGTAATTCGTTTATTTGAGTCGCGTTTTATTTAAAAGCAGATAAAATATTATATAAATAGTGATATTTCTCGACAATAATTATTATTTCATTGAATATTAAGCGCAAACACATGTACTTAAAGGGAAAAATAAATTGTTCCTCATTTTGATATCTCTCTAAATGTGGTGTTTATTGAGTTCAATACTCTAATCAAATAATTTATTGTTTTGTTGCTTAATATCAAAGTTTTTTCTTCTAAAAGTGTTTCTAATTTTTTTTTATTATTATATTATATTTTTTGATTAATTTGAGTAATAATTATCACTTTAATGGTTGCAAAATCATTGAGTGCCTCGAGTATAGATGGAAAAAACCAAATAATGTTTGTAACATATCCAGGCTATTTTTCTTGTTTTTAGAATTTTCAAAATAATTAATTAGTTTATCACAATTTTACTGTTATTTCACTAATAAATAAATAAATAAAAATTTTTCAATTTCTCAAAGTCTTATAAATTAGATAACATTAAGACCTTGTTTACAATAGAATTAAAGAAAAGAATATTCTAGAACATATCTTAATATCAAATATCAGTTTATTTGTGTCTTTCTATTATGTAATACTTATATAATTGAAACCCACTTTAATTTAACTCAAATCCGGCAGAAGTTTAAAGAAATCAATTAATTTATTCTAATTATATATAAAAATTTAAATAAATTATTTAAAATAATTGCTTTGAAGTGAGGCCTACTTTTCACCATTTATTTCAAATTAATTGATGTTTAATTCATGAAAAGGTATCAATTTTTGTTTTCTTACAGTTTGTTCATGAATTCACTTGAAATCCATTTCATAAATTGTCGGTCATTTAATAGGTATAGAGAGTCGATAATAAACACATTTTATCTGATTTTTTGTTAGTGTTTTCCTTAACCCTTAATCTCTTTTTAAGTAATTAGTCGTAAATATTAGGAAAGTTTGTCCTCAAATTAGTTTATCTGATGAATTGATCGAAATTTCCTGATTGTCTGATCATTTGCATAATGTTTTCCTAAGTGTGTCCTTAATGTGTAATTGTCTCCGTTTCTAATGTTAATACGAATGTCCTCTAATTGTTGTAATCAATATTAATGATTTGGTCCTTAAAATAGCCAAAAGTTTATTAATAATTGTTGTGAAATTCAAGCATTCAATGCATTCAATAAATGAGTTTATCCTTAGATTCTTAATAAAAGCCAATAATATTCTGTCGTTTAGACACAAATGTTTGTACAGAAGTTATCGAAATATTAATTGAAGTTTCAGTTGTCTAACGATTAAAACACGTGCGATATCTGAGTAATATATAAATACTGACAATATATAAATACATATCAATCCATATATACGTATGTATTTGTATATATATATCGGTAATTTTCCCAATAAAAATAGTGTTTAACAGAAAGGGAAGGAGAGGGAGAAGGGGAGAGAGAGTCCAAGGTTGTTTACAATTATCTTATGGCGTCAATAATTTCACTGATAATTCAAATCTAAAACTTTTAGTTAAGAACTTTTGTGATTAAAGCAACGATTTATTCTTCGGTTCTTATTCTTAACCCGAACTAAACATTAGTCAGTGTTTGGAGTCTTTGCTTAAAAAGAGTGTTAAGAATCTTATCGACGTTTACACAGAAAATACATTAAAGAGAAAAACAGATCTCTTAGTTCAAAGTTGGACTCGACTTCCAAGAACCGATTAAATAACAACTTTGTGTACAAAATTATACTCTTGGTCACAATATTGACAAACATTTCAATATAAGGCTAAACAAATGATAAATATGTTTGAAAAGAGACTCTTATTTACCGATAACTGAATTTTTCCATTAAATTCTTTGATATTCTTAGCAAAAGAATAATGGATTTCAATGAAGAAATTATTGATTTTTTATTAGTCCAGTCCTTTGAAGGGGAGGTTTTGTCTCTCAATAAACTAATAATTTTCTAAACTTGTAATTAAGGAAAAATTTAAGGCTTTTTAAATATTTGCAATTAAAAAGAAGAGCAATAAAAAGGAGCATGATTAATTGCAATTATTCTTATCCATACATGTTTTCAGTCCAAAACAAATTCGTTTTCAAAATTAATTGGATTAAAAAAGCAAATATTAAACGTAAAGTTGAAATGCGGTTCCTATTAATCTGGGAGTCAGTGATCGGATCATATTTTTTGTTTGTCTCTAAAAATGTTAAACCATTAAAACCAATCAAATGATTAATTACTTGAAAGAGAAGATACCAAAACTATTATTTACTGATTCAGATGTCCTTCACTTTATATCAATTATGTGCTCATGAGATACCCTAGAGCACATCCAAGAGTGTCCTTGCACATCTCCTATCAACAAATGACAGTAAGTTATTTAAAAAAGATTTTTGAAAAGGGGTTTCATTTCGTAATTGGATTCTAATTTATCTGATAATTAAATAAATGTATTGAAATGTTTGACAGAATTTAATTGAATGAATAAACGAATTGATTTAAGTAAAGAAAGTTAACAAAGTTTTACGATTATTATAAAATTGAAAACGAGATAAAACTAAAACAAAATCACATTCTTTATGTTTTTAAGGCTATTCTCTGTTATTCTCTGTTTAATTAAAAGTATGTTTTATTTACTCAATTAAATATTTTGATTAATTATTTATTTTAGTTATGATTTATATTATCTCCTGATTTACGCATTCCTGAAGTGAAAGCAATTGATTGAAAACATGGGTCTCCTGTTTGAGTCAGTGCTCGAAAATCTGATCATCTGATCTCTTATGTGGTCTCTCTTATATCAGGAGAGGAATACCGGTAATGACTGATCTGAGACCGGCTATAATGCTATTTTCATTGAGTGTTGGGTTCATTAAAAACCAAATTCAAGTCAAATATTGAAGTGAAGCACAAGTTTTGTCGATAAATATTTGATTTTTTCGTTTCATATATACAGTGAATGATCGCTATTTTAAGAGTCATTTAATCTGTTTTCAGGTTATATTGGTTTAAACACTTGAATTTCGAGTGACTTTTAACACGTTTTCAAACGTTATTCGGGAAGTTTTCACTGAAAAATATTTTATTTTATTTGAAAAACAAAATTTATTATAAGTTATGGAAAAATACTCACAATTTATTTCAATTCGCTTTAGATTCTAAAGAAAAGAATATTTTTATATTCAGATACTCTTATTCTGCAATATTTTATCTAATTTTTAATTCAAGGATATTTATGGCAGGAGTTAATCATTTTTGACTCTTCACTTGAGTCTTAAATTCCAATTTTGTTTTATTGTTTATATAAATAATTCAATATTTAGTGGAAAACTTTAAGAGAATTCTAGAGTTTAAACTTTTTTTTAAATATAGTTATCAGACAAACAGCAAAACTTTTGCCAAAAAACTGATAGTCTTTTCGGTCAAATCATATCATTTATTCAAAGAATTGTCTCAAAAATGAAATATTTTTGATATAAGGAATAGACAAGAGTTGACACTTTTAACGCTTCATTTAAAACTATGGCCTCAAACACATGAAATTAGAGGCGAAACAGACATTAAACTACAACTACTATTGATCTAGGATATATTCTACGATAAGAACAATCGATTCACTATAAATAAACAGAGTCGTGGCTATCCCTCTGTTTTGAATGGATGCCAGCATTACAGTCAACCCTCGCGTGATTTTGAACACAGAAAACATTATATAAATTTGATATAAAACTATTACCAATGAAACTGCTTTTAGATAAAAGCGTTTCTATTTTACACATTTAGTTTTTTTTGCTATAAAAGGATGAGTCAAACCTCTACTCCAATGAAACTCATCTTAGATCGACACTCAATAAAATCGATTAAAAAGTTTAATATTATTGATATTATTTTAATATAAATTTCCTCGAAATTAATATTAAATAATTGTTGTGAAGAAGACATGAATTTCATAATAATTTTTTATCAAAAAAATTAAATGATTTCACAACAAAAATATTTCTTTTATTGAAGAAGACATAAACGACTCGGTTTATGATAAAACATATAAATTATTCGATAATTTTTGAAAAGTTTTGAAAAGTTTTTTTTCAAAATAAGTTTTTGTCAAAAAAATATTTTTGAAAAACGAGTGAAAACAGGTTTATCTAAAGTCGATATTCTGAGCCCTTCAGTGCGAAAATGTTTGAATTTACTCAACCAAATCAATTTAGATTCAATTCCGATCAAAGTTTCAGGTACACTTTTGTCTAATTAAATATTAACGATTGCGACACTTGAAACATGCTAATTTACTTAATAATCTCATCAATTAACAAATAATTACTAGACTATATTCAATGAAAATTAGCAAATAATTAAACTCTGATTTCCTCTAATTTGACAGTAATTTAACGTTTACTCAAACAATGGCTAATACTCCAGAAGAAGAGGATTTGAATATTCAACGGAAAAAGTCATCGAGTCGTGTATGTATTCTCACCTTTTTTTGTTTGTGTTTAGAACCAATTTTTTATAGCAAATACTTCCTCTAATATATTCCGGGAATATTCATATGAGAAAACATTTGATCACAAGTTTTTAACTAATTATCATTTTTTAATGAAAGTTATGAATAAAATCTCGATTAGCCTTTAGATGACGTCTAACTCTCTTAACATAATTTATTGCTCAAAGATTTGTCTTTTTTAATGAAATTTAAACTAAATGTGAATTTTATGGTCCCATCGATTCATATAAGAAATACCGCTTTAATTGAACCTCAATTTATGACAGAATTACGAATTTCTGAAGTAATTTCCTTTTAATTGTCTCTCAAACTGTTAAAAGTCTTGCAACAGATCTCAGATCAAGAGTTTTGATTAATTTTAATGACATTTTAATTATTAGACATTTTTATCATCACTTTTAGCAATAAAACAGATAAATATATAAATTGTTTTCCGCTTAAAGAGTTAAAAAGATAGGAAAGTCGCGCCCAATCCTTAACCCGACCACTAATTGTTTCGACCACTGTTTACCTCTTGTGAAACTATTTTGCGGTTATACCCTGAGCTCAGGACTGGCCGAACAAAACACACAAATACTTTTAAAATCTCTCTTTTGTTGTTTTTATAACAATTATGATATTTGTCTTAAATTAAAACTTGTATTATGTTTTTGACAAATATCTAATTCTGACCCCAATTCGGAACCCTTTCAGCAATGAATCGCTTAAATTAATTCAATTTTATTAAAAATAATGTTTAAAACTTATATAAATATTGTTTATTCATTTGTATTAAAGTGAATACAATGACAGAACTCTTTTGAAATATAATATTTTCGAAATATAATTGAGTTAAATAAAAGTGCAATTAATCAGTGAAATGATGAAAGCCTTCCGTTAAATGAGTCAATCCGTTACTATTATGTACCAAAAGTCACGTCATCTGCGATCTCTCATATATCAGTGAAAATATTTTATCTCTACTATTGATAAGAACAACAGGTTTTATGAATCTGAGGGATGGCCGATAACAAAATCTTACCAAGGCCCTTTTTTAGATACTATAGAGTTTTGTAACCAAGAACTCATATAATTGTAAATATTTATTATTTATAAGTTTATTCTCGTATTTAAAAATAATTTGCAAATCGTTTCGATATATTTCTTAGAAGTTGACAACTATTTTGCAAATTAGTAACTATTTCTGGAATAAAGAGGCGCGTCTATAAATGACCCTGATCACTGATCTCTCTTCATTCGTATTATTTGTAATAATTGAGAAACGTTTTATACCTGTGTGTGACTCGTGTCGCGTAACACACGTTTACCTCTACTTTGACTTTGATTTTTGTTTTATAATAAAATTCAAATAAAACTTGAATTCAGAATAAAAGCCACGAATTTTAGGAACTGTTTTTTTGAATCAATTTTTCTCGATTTGGATCTCTTTTTGGTTTTGATTGACTCAAAAATTTGTTTTTCGTTGAAATGATATAAACTCAGCGGAAAAGAGATAAACCAAAATTAGGCCAAAGTTTTTCTCCGAAGTAAATAACTTGTTATTCAATGATGGAGTGTTGAAACACTCGCCTAAAACTTATCATAATTTAAACAATTCTTTGAAAACAATCGAGAATTTATGTGAAATAAATTCGATAACATTTATACAATCAATAGTAATAATTGTTCGTGCTCATTTTTTCAACATACATATCATTTCACTATCGATCAAATTTTAGTTTTTCTTTCAATTATACAATTTGTCCCTGTTGTTTCTCTTTTTTTGTCTGAAATGTACTTGGAAATATGGGAAAATTTTGTGATCATAATTGAGATAAACTCTTGATGTTAACCTTTACAAGAGTTTATCCAATGACGTTACCTTGCTTAATTTGAGGTAATAGTTTCATAACGTCTCATTGTGAGCAAGGACGAATCACTCCAGGGAATTTTATTGATTCCCTGAAGATATTACTGTTTATAGTATTGAGAGTGAGATAACGGAAGAGGCACTAAATCGATACCTCATATTCTTATGTTTTCAATGCTGTCCTTCGCCTATGAATTAATTCAATTAATAATGCCTTCAAAAGTGTTTTTTAAAAGAAAAATAACGAAATAAATGCAAAATTAAAAGAAAAATAAAAATTACAGAATTTCTAATTAATTTTTTTAGTGTTTAATCGGTATTTAACTCTTAAACAAATATAAGACGAGAATAGAATCCAATATTTGTTAGTTTTTATGTCAATTAATTTTTTCACTTTTTCTCTATTCTATTGAAGTGATTCAAAGTTAGTTAACATTTAAAGCAGTTTAAGATTTCAATGTCATTATCACTCGAAATATATTGAAATTATAATTTTAATCGATGTCTTTCAGTCGTCCTCCAAATGCTATTTAAACGTCTGTTTTTGATTCGATGCCAAATGAAATCCCGAGTTATGTTAGTCTACGAACCAATGAATCACTTCTTTTGACTTTTACTGCATTAAACCATAACTTAAATCAATAAAATTTTTAATGAATTTGAAATTTTGACATTAAATCAAATTTAAACGAATTATTTTTCATTAAATTCTTGCATATATTTAACACTGAATACAATATTAAACAATAGACCGAAGGTTAACATAAAAAGTAGTGGTGTTTTCATTATTGATCTTTTAATCACTTAAACAATACTTAAAGTAATTTTAGTCAATTCCGGTCTTTTCTTATATTCTATAAATGGAAATCAGAATAAAAAAGTGAACTCAAAATATTCTGTTCAAAGATTAGACCCATATTTGAATCGTTAAGAATTTTCTTTAAGTCTTTGGAAAAGTTAACAAAAAATATAATTATTGTTTCTAACTTTTAGGACCCACTTTCGCACCGCATTATTGAAAAGAGAAGACGGGACCGAATGAACAATTGTTTGGCAGATCTGAGTCGACTGATTCCAACCTCTTATTTAAAAAAGGTTTGATTTCAATAAACTTATCGTTGAAATCATTGTTGTATTTAAACGATTGTAGTCGTCATCACTTCAGGGCAGAGGACGTATAGAAAAGACTGAGATAATAGAAATGGCGATCAAACATATGAAGCACTTACAGGCGCACAAGTATTGCACCGATGATTCCAAATGCGAGCTCTCAAATGCCCCAAATCTGGACGAAGAGGAAAGACTCAGACAATACCGATTGGGATATCAGGAATGCCTTTCAGAAGCTATTCGTTTCCTCGTAGAAATTGAAGGCCTCTTCACTGGAGATGGTCTGTGCAGACGAATGATGGATTACCTTCAGAACCATATGTCAACCATTCAAAAAGGTTTGTCATATAATTAGTTTTCAACAGAATTTAATTGAATTTTAAATGATTAGTCAATACTCCGACTGTAAAAGAGACAGAAATAAGTGGTCCTACAGTCGATGACATCCCAAAAGTGCGGTCGCCTTCACTTTCAGATTCGACGGCTTCAGCCAATGAAAAGATGGATGACATTGATATGGATACGAAACCATTCATAGCAAAGCCAGTAGTGACGAGTCATTTGCGAGAAATGCTCGAAAACAGTTCAATATCTAAACGGTCGAAGTCTTCGCCGCACATCAGTCTTTCCAGGAGTTCGCCCTCTGTTTCGCCAAATAATTTTAACCAAAACAGTGATCAAAATGTTTATAACTTTAAGAAAGAAATCAAAGACAGATTCCAAGCCGACCAAAAAGTTCAACCCTTGAAATCGATCTCACCTTCAAATGTGGTTATAGACGACGAAAGAATATCAAATTCGAGTTTATCTTCGCTCACAACTCAGGCCAGCGATCATCGGAGCGAAACGTCCGGCTATTCTTCGAACTCTTCTAATAAATCGTTGCCATCGATAGCATCAATGGTTGTCCCCATATTTGCTTTACATCCGTCGGGGAATTACTATTTGCCGCTGACTATCGACGCTTCTATAATAGCGCCGCATATCTCTAAAGAGGCCGAACTTAACTTATTTCCAGTCTTACATCCAATCAATATTACCGTTAATTTTAGTTATCAAATGCCACAAATGGCGAACCATAACCTCGAGTACAGTCGTTCGCCTGTTTGGCCACCAGTCAACCAGAGAAGTGTCAGTTTTTCAGCAGTGCCTCCAATGTCTAACTCTGGCGCTAATAATAAATTAAATTACAATACAAACAATAATCACATTTCGCTCACAGAAAACAAATTCGATCCGATTTGGTTGAGTTCACTCAATAACAGTTCAAAGTTTAGCCAATTGTCCCACAAATTCAAGTGATTTCATGTTTGGCTCATATTTTATTAAATCGTTATTCAAATTGAATTAAATGTGAATTAAGTCTTATTTTTGTATATAAATTGAGTTTTTAAAAACAGTTTTATTTAAATTTAAATATTTTTAATTAATTTTGTAAATAATCGACAAATGATTTGTTTTATAAGAAATTTGTTTTATTTTTTAAATTTTTTGTCGAAACAAAAGATTTTAAAGAATTGAAAATTAAATGAAATTCATTTCAAAGAAAACTTGTCTTCAAATTCATTAAATCAAGAATTGGTTCAAATGATTAATTGACTGATCCTTTAATTGGGGAAACGTTTGTCTTATCCTTAAGTGAAATACCGGTCGAACCAAAGCCTTTGTCCTGTCTTTCAGTGATATCGAGAGGGCTTTCAATTAGTTCTGTTTCAGCGATTTGTTCACAAATGAGTTGAGCGATTCGATCACCTTTTGATACCACAAAGTCTTCCTCAGAGAAGTTGAAGAGAATAACGCAAACATTTCCTCTGAAGTCATTGTCTACAACTCCCGCCCCGACATCTATAGAGTGTTTCCACGCGAGACCCGAACGCGGGGCTATACGTCCGTAACAACCGGTGGGTATCGCCACTCGAATGTCTGTCTTAACCATTTGTTTACCCCTTTTTGGGACAATACAATCGTAGGCCGAATACAAGTCATATCCGGCGGCAAACTTTGAACCTCTTGTCGGACAAAAACCATTTTCAGTGATTCTTTCGAAACGAAGCGCACGAATTGAAGACTTTTGCGGAGATTCTGGCATTTCTTCACAATTAGTTTCACTGCAATAACGACAATACAATAGTTTACTGAAAGAGTCTACACATAAAGGGTATTGTCTTTCACTGAATTGTGTCAACGATTTTCTCAACAAAACATTTGCGCCGATTTTACAGACATTTCGCGCCATTTTTTATTGATTAGTAAATTACGTCATTTACTCATCTCTTAATCATTGTTTTATAGAAAGAGAATCGACAAAAAGGGGACAAATATTTATTCATATTTTGTGACTATATTTGTGTTTTAGATGAGTTATGAACGCATTTCATCATTAAATTTATCATTTGTTTACATCTGTAGTGATGTATAGGTTTTGATGAAATTATGAAAACAAATTTGTTTTGAAAGTATTTTAGATAATATGGAAAATATTTTGAAATTTCATACAAAAGGTTTCAATTGTTATAACATTGAGTTTTGTCCGCAAATCGGAAA
>JAQFZM010001209.1:0-20043 GCA_034695785.1 Galumna obvia | reverse complement strand
CATAGAAAATGATTTACTTTATACTTGTAACTTATTTATTTATTTAAATAAGAATATTCTTTACTAAAAAATTAGTTCTTTCGACCATTTCTTTTGTAATACCATTCAACGATATTAATAAAGAATATTTTCTATAAATATTACCAATACTTTAATATGAGTCAAGAAAATGAAATCAAAAGTATGAAACCTTTGATGGCTAATTATGAAATAACCTAGATGAAAATTAATCAGAAATTATTAATCTATAGGGCAATAATATGGAAAATCAATTCACTAGTAAAAGAACCTTGTTTGTTGCTTTTCTTGATTACTGATTCCAATTCAGTCATGCATTACAATTCAATTACCGTTCGTTTCAATAGTGTCTCAAATTCTAAAAAAGTCTTTGCGTGCGATTCTATGCGATTCTGTGCAATTCTGTGCGATTGTGGGCCATATTCTCTATGTTTTTCTTTATCTGTTCGTTGACTATTCACATGTCTTTTCCTTTTTTTTAATACAATTGTCTGTTAATAGTAATGACGAATCGCTTAACAATATTTCAAACAAACCCTCGTTTTTGTTCATTTATTTTTCTTTTCAGTGAAAAAAATAGTTTGAATGATAAGAAATTCTGTTGAAATACAGAATCAAATGAGAAAAAAGAATATTTTCAGTGAAAAAGGTTTTTATCATTTTTTTTTGCTGAACTGTTTATCAGAAAAAATATTCTCTTATATTATTATTTCCAAATTATTTGCATATTTTTTGTAGAATTTGATACAAGAATTCATTGTTTGATAATAATAATGAAAGAATAGTTATATTTTTCTAAAATAATCGCTTAAATTATGAAAAATGTGGCGATTTTTAGGTGTGATTTCTCTGAACTCTACTTCTAATCGATTGAAATAATACAAATGGAAATCATTAGATATTCTTTTCAGTTCTCATTCATTCAATTCGTATAAAATAGTAATTTTGAAATAATCCAAACGAAACGAATAAATTGTGAACTTTTTTTTGGGAAAAAGTATCCGACAAATGACTATTAGGTGATAGAAATGCTAAATAAATGAGTAATTTTATTACATTAAAGGGTGAGTCACTAAATATGTTTTAATTAGAATTATAATAATTGAGTCGAAAAATATATGGCTTTACATCAAATAAAATAATATCAGAAATATTTGAAAAATTTTAAAATAAAATTTTAAATAAAATGTATTAAATTATTTCGATCCCTATTTTTCTTTTACTTATTTTTGTATAAATGATAGAAAAGAGAAATAATTTGTTTTCAAATCCATTACTAATACATTAATTATTCAGAGAATATTCTCTTATATGAAAACATCGGAAGAAAATTTATCAAAAAACTAAGGCTTCGACTCTCGACTATATATAAGACTCTCGTTTGGAGACTAACAGCGAATAAATTATTAATAAAAAGGAGTTTCAGACAAAAGCTTTAGAGAATTGCAGAGAAAATGAATAGAAGGCAAAGAAGATTATTAGAGATAACTATAGAGCAAAACAACACAGATATCAATCACTCAATGATTTGCATCGGAGACGATCGCAATCAACAAAACATTGTAATCAATTGTGTATACAAACAACTCTCGCTATCAATGACTTATAAATCGATTTCTTTGTTGTTAGCCATCACCAGACCATCCCTAGAACCATCTTGATCATTTTCTTACCATATTGTCAGAACATATTTAAGTGAATATACAAGAAATGATACTTCAATTAAAATTTAATCACAAAATATTTAGTCAAAGTCTGAAATCCTAAACTTTTCTCATGAGAATTATCAAAGAAAATATGGGCTCAACTAATCTAAAGCTCAACTCTTTGAACTATACTTTGAAAAGTAAGAGCAGTTTTTATACGACAAAATCCAAACAAATTATTCAATAAATCATATCGTGAGTCAATTGCATTGAGAGCTCTATTGTATTAATCAATAATTAATCGTAACTTATATCAGATAAAAATAAGCAAAACCTAAATTCTTAACAACAAATGGTTTATATAACAAATATTGTCTGAAACGAACAACACTTCCATTAAATATATTCTTTTTTCTGCACTTTTTCCCAAAACTGATCCACAAAAATATGAGATATAAATCAATAGATTTTTTCAGAATAATTGATGCACTCAATAACCGGCAAATATTTATCCTTTGGTTTGCCTCAAATCTATTCCAAAAAAATCACATCTATTAAGACTATTAATCATTTATGGTTTGAATAATCAATAAATATATAAATAAAATTAAGAAAAAGGGACTAAATTTTTATAATTTTTAAATAAATTTTATTTATAGTAAAAAATGCAAAAATTTCGCAATAATTTCATCAAATATTTATTTCTCAAATAAATGGTTTTATAGAAGAAAATTGTCTTAAATTTATTACATATTTTTTTCTTTATTATATTATATTAATGTATATAAAAGTCTTTATAAAATATTCCAAAAGAAATTTATCCTTTGAATAATCTTTTTATGTAATAATTATAGTTAATAGTAGTTAACGTTTAACAACATTTAGACGAAATATTTTATCGAAATTAAACATAATTTGCATAATAAGTATTATATAGTAATTAAATTCTGCACACAATTAGAAATCACTATTAATTTCTGGGGGTTTCGTAACAAAATCGTCAAATGTTTATAACTGAATAACACTACAAACAAATATAATAACAATATTTCAAAAAATGATAAAAATTCAGCTCATATTCAAAATTAAATGAAATGGTTTTCCCTTAATTAGAAGGGTTTGGTTTAATTAAATATTTGACAAAAAATGGGATATTTTTCTCTTCTAAAACATTAAAATAATTTAATTTTCTCTTTAATTAAATGATATGAAGAGAGGAATGCTATGAAAGTTTGATGAAAGTAATCTAATGAAAGTTTTAATCAAATCACAAAAATCTTATGAAATGTAAAGACATTAAAATAACATTTTTGACCTCAAAATTGACAAAACAAACAAAAAAGGGATTAATGTCTGAAAAAATAATTTCCATTAAAATATAAATATAAAGAACAGAATAAAAAACAAATTGAAGGCAAAGATAATGGAATTGAAAAGTATTGCACTTTTAATGCGGTCTATAATTTAGTATTTCATCAGTTTCTGTCTATAAATGAATTTAAGTTAATTTTAGTGAAAAATATTTTCTATTTGTCTGAAGGCTTACTCGAAGAAGTACTTCCGGATGAGGTCTCGCCGTCCAGTATTCTAATGACCTGTTGTTTTATAAGTCGAGTCACGTCATATGGCTTTGGAATGAGGAGATGGTCTTTAGCCACAACTGTTGGTTCGGAGCCTTCATTGTTATGACCGTATTTAAAAGTGATCAGATCCGGACACCGTCTCTTCGACGTGATCTGAACAATCATTTCAAGGGGTCTTTTGGCCACAACTCTTGCCATTGACTTATTTTGAGTGCCTTCTCTTAACACAAACAAATGTGAAGTCGAAAGACCTAAATAACTGAAAAACAATAAAATTGAGAATTTATTAAAAGAACTAAAATTATAGATCAATAAATTGCAGACAAAACGACATAAAATAATATTTGAGATATGTTTGAGTGTAACCTGGGACACTTAAATCCGTCGTCTTTGATCTCTTGGCATTTGAAGCAACCGATTATTTCTGGACTTTTAGACCATTTCTCGATATCGATCTCTTGTGCGCTCTCGTCATTAGAGTCCGATTCCAAACCATCTGAACACAAAACGAGACAATAAAAATCGGAAATAAAGACATTTTATTTCAAATATGAAATATTGAAAGAAAGGGATTAATGACTCGAAAATGAATTTCAATCGAAAATATAATTCGATTAAAATGAGTAAAAGTTTTATATAATTTTTTTAGAAATAGTTTATTGAGTTATATATAGTTTTCGATGGAATTCATTGAAAGTAAACGAATTAACTAAAAGAGTAGTCATCAGGAGTTTGATCGACAAAAGAGTTGTTCAGTGAGTCATTTATATTCATTATAGAGCGCCGGCACTCACTATAACAATGTTAAGTCTGGATTAGTTCGGGTTTTACGCAACAAATAAGCTTTGGGTCAGCTCTGAAGGGAAACTCATTTAAAGGGAAAGGATTGTAGGAAAGGCACTCAACATATCCATCAAAAGCAGTTATTATTTATCACTCGATTTATGTAAAGATTAAGTGTTTTTCGATGTATTCATTCAAACCATTGAAGAGATTCTAATCAAAGTCTGTTTTAGTCAACAAATTGATTGATTGACACAAAGATAATCAGAAGAACACTATATAAAAGTTAGGACTCGCCTGACTCCAGATCTTCGTCTATAGTGAATCGGTTTGGTTTATATCTTTTGCCTAATTTGTCGGTAGGGCTGACATGTCTGACCACTTGTTGTTGATTAGGATTAGTGACGTAATCAACGATTTTGTCTTTCATTTCCTTCATTTTGGGTTTGACAGCACTGGCCATTCTGTCAAACAAAGCACTAGTAAACTGTTCCACATCTGATGAGACACTATGAGCGGGACTGGAGCTCCCCTTACGATTGGGAGAACCGTTTTTCATACGTTTGTTGGTTTGGGTGCAGACAATACACAGTTTTTTGTTGTGATCGATGATATACTTCTCGTAATCACTATTCGTCACAATTAGTTGATGTAAACACTGATATCCGCCGAACGCAAGACTAACGAACTGATGGTGTTTTTGGAGGAAAGAGGCGACAACCATATGAACGTATTGGTCCTCTTCTTCGCGACCACTACCTATAAAACACAAGTGCTGTCCTCCGGCCACTGACTGTTCATCAATGGCTTGACGTTGTGCTGCCAGAAGTGCTTTCACTGCTGTGTCGAAAGCTGAGGGCTCTTCCAAAAGCTGTCAAATTAATTATAAATAATTGAATGGAAATTACACTTATTTTTCTCTTCTTTAATGTCCACTAAAATGACTAAAAGAAAGGTTCAAACAAACGGAACAAAGAATAAGAGAAAAACTAATTCAACTAAAATATAATATAAATGATATGAAAAACGAGAATTTAATTATTAGGGAAACAACTGATTGTTATTTATAATCAAAAGATTGTAATTAATGATTGTTTTGGGAAAAAGTTCTAATATTTCTATACTTACGAGACTACAGTCCAAATGGAAAGCCGTTGACAGATGTCCGCTATTGTACTGTTCTGCAGGTCTACAGTCGACACAAAAATATCGCACAGAATTGACATTCGAAGCGTTTGGCAATAAGTCCGTTACGGACACCGGAAGACACAAAAGATGAGACAAATCCGATACTTGTGTTTCACAATCTGAGGGTTCGGACGCTTGAAATAATAGTGACTGAAGGTTCTGAACAAAACCAACAAATTATAGACAATTATCTAATAATTGCTTTCAATGCCATAAAAAATGGGTATAACTTATACGGTATAACTAATAATAAAAAGACTCATAATAAAAGACATGTCTCATATATTTTTGGATTCTTATATAAAAATCTTGTAATAAAAACCTTCTCTTTTTGTGATGTTTATCAAATAAAAGTGTTCTGTGGGCTGACCCACAAATGCCGCCACAAAAGCAATTAAATGTTATTCGGGATATCATAAACTCAATTATTAATTTTTCTAATTAATGACTGCTAAGGAAAAGCCATTTTCAACAATCATTAGATCCACAGTTAGTAAGACTAATGTTTGCCGAATAACTCGATTAAAGACCATTAAGTTTGGCCTCAAATTAATCCTCGAAATAACAAATTAATCAAATTCTTTGATATTTCCTCAAAATTAAACTCTAACTCAATTGAATGGTCGAGAAAACAGTACTTACTTTAATGGTATGAGGAGTTCTCGAGACGTAATGCTGTTCCACTAAATAGAAGAGATCTCCGATGTCTTCAATGCATAGGCCTTTTGGCACAGCACTCAAGTAATCGATTATTGCCTTCTTATTGTCGACAGGCATTGACATTATGTTATCCCTATTTCCGATCAATAATTGATTGAAAATAATATTCACATAAAAAAATATTTCGAAAAATAAGTTCAAAACAAAAGTTTAGATAATATATGAAAAATGAGACTTACTTTTCATTGACTAGCATTACCAAGGCCAAAAAATATATTAAAAATGGATTTCCTATTGAAAAATATGTGTCCCAAAGGGCCAGAGTTACGGAATGATTGCAGTGACCAGAAAATAGACTTCGAAACTATTGAAATCAAAGTAAAAAAGTTTTTTAGTTATAAATACTTTTAATCTATTTTTAAGACTTAGAGTTGCAAAAAAAATATTCTATCCTTGCTAATTTTAATTTTCATTTTAATTGTATTTAATCAAAAAATTGAGATATGAATCACAAGATATCTAATTGATTTCAAAGCATTTTTCAAATATTGAAAACTCATTAAAATAGATTTTCTAATAATTATCTTATTATTCAATTCATATATTGAGTCAAAATTTAAGGCCTAAAATAATCATCACTTTTAAAGTGATTCTTCACTTTTAATACGAATTTTGAGATTAAATCAAAGGATTAATAATAATAAAAACTATTTTAGGAAATTTTTCAAAATAAATATAAACACTTCAACAAAATATAAACAACTTATAAATTAATTAATTTGTTTCTGATTTTATTATACAATACTTTTAAAAATAAAATGATTTATCAGATGAGTTACGAACCCAAGTGTTAGCGTAAAGATCGGGTGTTATCTTAAGTGTATCCAAATAAGAGCAGAGTTCCGGTTCGTGATATAATAGAATTAGTCTTAAGAAATGAAAGGATTGTTCACTATTTTGAGAATCACTACAATTATAACACTTTGGAATGTATTTCAATTGAATCGCTTCAAACACTTTGAAAAGATCTTCGGTTTTGAGTCTTAGAGTCAAAAGTGGTTCCATTATTTCAATCCAACCGTTTTCACTATTATATACCACTTCATTGAGTTTTGAGAAATTTGTTATAATTGTCTCCACATCTGAACAAATGGCAACTCTTTCTGATTCTTCGTTTGCAAACTTTTCCACTAATTGTTGACAATCGGACCGAATCAGTGTCTGTTCCGGTAAATCAAAGATATCGGACAACACTTTATGTCTTCCTTTGATTCCCAAACAAACCTAACATTTAAAATATAATTCAAATTAATTGAGTTATGGATGAGTTTAATGATAATATGAAGAATAGAATACCTGCCAAAACTCATATCTCATATGATTTGGAACTAACTTCTGATTCGTTATTTTCTTAATTATATTTAAATCACAGTCTGAGAGAAGCGCTGATTCCAACTCTAGAATCCTATCAAATGATAATTATATAAAATTCAAAGAAAAAAAGAGTTACCATCCGTTGTCTTCATCGCTGCCATTAATATCGATGTCATTAATATCTATGTTTTGATCGTTGTTTTCATCCATATTTTCAAACAAATATTATATAATTCGTTGAAAAACTAATTTTATATAAAACTTAATAAATATTTTATAATTAAAAGTATTGATTGTCTGACAAATAATTAAAATAAAAGGTTATAAATGTTTAAATCACTACAAATGTGTTTCAAACTCTTGACTCAAACCTTTAATTTATTTGTTATTAAATCTAAAACTGTTTTGGTTTTTAACACAACATTAGTATACTTTTAGACAAATATTTGTGAATTGTCTACAATTGAGTTGAAGCCAATAACAACAAAATAGTCTACAAACCAAACCCTAATCGGATGACATCATTCAGTGAAATAGAGAGCGATTTTTCAATAATTTTTATAATTCATATAAAATCAATTCAAACAAAATTAAAATCAATTAAAAAAAAAGAACAGTTTATTGAATGACAAAAAGAAAACACATTTGGATTGTTATTAATCCAAATAACAATTATTTATAGGTATTTTCAAACATCAAAAATAGTAAGAATTGTGTCGTCACTTATAAAAGTTATGAATTATAACTTAATTTAATGAAAACTATAAGACGACTAAATATCATATGATTTAAATGTTTATAAAATTTAATTATGAAATCATATTAATTAAAAAAACTTTGAAATTAACAAAAAATATTATTAAAAGTGAAGTAAAGGCACACAAAAAAAAATTAAAAAACACTATATATGAGTCATATATATTCACATTATATGAGCTCTTATTTTCAATTATATCTTTTTTTTTTTAAAAAACTAATTATTGATTTTTTTATAACAAATATTAAAATTAATTAAAGAGTAAAAGATTATTAGCTTCAATTAGATTAAAGATTGTTAGGAATTAATTTTTTTAATACTAAATTATAACATATATTATTTATTGTCAATATTTCTAATTAATGCAATTAATGGTAATTAAAGCGTAAAAATTGGACAAAATGTGAGACTAATTAAAATGCGTTTAAATTATGATTTTTGTAATGACTGTGTCGTCACTTAAAGTTCGGGAAAATCTCCCGGAGATAATACAAGACTTCGACAGATAGGACACGAACCGTCTGTTTTGATCCAATTTGAGATACACTACAAAAAATAATTAAAATATGATTTTATTTCTATTAAAATCAAAATATTTACCGCATTATGAAAGAAATGTCTGCATTCGGTGTCATATCTGGCGTTAACTGGAATGGATTCAAAACAAATGGAACAAATAGAGTCATCACTTTTTCCGCTTTTGTTATTCAATAAATTCCATCCCTTCTTTGACGGCGGATCTGATGAAAGGCCTCCCATTTTATCGATAGCTTTGATATTAGAGCTCATATCAATGAGACGCGGTTTTGTCTGAATACAAATTTTAAAAATTATTTAAAACTAAAAAAACTCATAATTTCTTACATAATTGTTTGTCAAAACCTTATTATCGATATATTCACTAATTTTGTTGATAATGTCGGCCACTTTCATACCAGAGAATCCCTTTGGATTACCCGAAGCGATGAGAACTGCTTTGGTTTGTGACATACTTTCAATCAGATTATGACTGAAAAAAAATAAATGATTTATAAAAAAATTATAAAACTTAAACAATAATAACTGACTCATCCATTTGTGGATATTTTTCTTTGAGTTTAACTAAGAGTTTGCTCTGCGCCTGATTTAGAGGTGGTGTCGAAGGTTTGATGGTCTCCACAAACATATTCTGTGGCGGAGGTGTTGGAGGCGTTGGGCTCTTATTTAAAATAGTAGTCGACTTTGGTTTAGCGAATCTGGGAATTGGGTTCGACGGCGCGCGAATGTAATCGGTTTCTAATTTAGATTCAATTAGTTTTGAAGTCGAATTGTCTCCGATAGCAGTGGACGGCTTCTGTATATTATTTTTGACGGTTTCGGCACAAATGGCCTTTAAGTCGATCACAGGTTGTACTGGTTTTCCGATCGGAGAAATCGGTTTATCACGAATCGCATTACAAAGATTTATGTCTAAAAGTGGAGTCGATGTTATCGGTTCGTCAATAATACTATCAGAAAAGATGGTTATCGGAGATACACTTCGCGGGAAATTAAGCTCAAGCGCTGGTGTTTCAGTGATTTCTGTCATCGAAGGCTTTAGAGGCAATGTATTGAAATCAGGTTTTGGTAGATCTGATATTTTTGGTGCTGAAAACAATGGCTTTAAGGACGGCGTCGGCTCATCACCAAAGGGTGAAGTTATGGTCAAACCATTATTTGACAGTTTATCTGATTTTAAGAAATCATTTGCCATTAGTTTCAGTTGTTTTAAATCACTCAAAAAGATGAGCGGAATTTCGTCTAAAATATTTTTATAAAAAGTCAGTAAATCCGGAAAATCGGGCAAAGATTGAGCGTTAAAGACGTTTGCACTCATGTCCGGCATTTTGTCTTCTTTGAGCTGTTGTCGAGTTGTCAGAAATGATTGCCTATACTTTTCTTTGACTTCTTTGATGTGTTGAGAGGCACTACTTATCTGTTCAACGATAGGCTTCAGCTTTTGAGCCATTTCTTCATTTTTATAAAATCGATTCACTTCTAACCGAATAAAGTCTCCATATTTCTTAAGATTTCTTCGGAAGTGTTCCAAACACTCAAAAATCATTTTTTCATTCGTCTGAAAATCAATAAATTCATATAAATTTTAATTAAAAAATAGTTTTAAACCTGAAGTAAGAGTTCTTTAGTTTCAGATAATTGTTGTTTTGTTTCTTTTAAATTAGTTTTCAAATTATTATTAATTTCTAACAATTCTTTGATTCCTTTCACTGATTTCTCTTCATTTTTGTTGACTTCAGTCAACTCATCTTCTGATCCATTCTTAGAATCTTCAGTCACTTCAGTGATGGCGACGCCATTGATTTCGTCATCTTTAATGTTTGGCCAATTGGGTGAAGGAGTGGGCCATCCGTTGCAGTTGTGGTCATAAGTGGCACCGCATTGATGTCTGTGATTACTTAAACAACAATAGTTAGTGTGTGGTCCGACCGGCGGCGGAGGCGGCGGTCCGTAACGCGGGAATGGGAATCCATACCCATATCCAGCGGTTATCGGCGCTCCAATTGGTGTCCAGAGGCCGGGATTAGGTGTTGAGTGCGGAAGTGCCAACTGATGACCCATTGGTGGCAAATATGTTGACTGCCATCGAATGGCCGACGGATTATATGGTTGTCCACTCGATGTGACATTTGGTTTTGGACCCGAAGAAGTAGTGCTAATCTTTTTAGACATTTTGACACAAAAAACAAATTATTATTTATTAAAACTTTTATTCATTTTAAAAAAACAGATTTAAAGAGAAATATAAAACGGTTTTATCGATGGATTGCATTCAAATGTCTTCTGATTTGAGTTCACTTTCACATCAACTTCACTGCCATCTGTTGTCACAAAATAAACAATTATTTAAAGTCCAAATCAAAACATAATATTTTAAACATATTTCTGTCATAACAACAAAAACCAGTTTTTAATGTTTATGTGTTTTTTGGGAAAATTCACAACAATTATCATAAGTGAAGACAATTTCCTTTAAAATGTCATCGATTTTGTCGGGTTCTTGGAATTTCTTAAGACGTCACCGAAACAAAGCGTTGGTTTGTGTCGGAGCCGTCGGTGGACTCTATGCTCTTAACCGGTATTTGCATTCTGTGGCCAATGAATGGCAGAACAGCTCTTCTCGAGATTTTGTATCAGAAGTCAAGAAAAAGGAAATTCATTTCGAGAATACAATAGAAACCTGTAATCAGACCTCAAAGTCTTTGTCGGTGAAAATCATTGAAATATTGGACAAGAATTTAGACGCCGAACAGATTCTGGAACAAATCAAAGCCGATTCTGACCCCAAACTAACTGATCATAAAATACTTCTTTGGAATAAACTTAAGGTCCGAATCTTTACTCGAGTGGTGTCTGAAGTTTATTGTATTGTTCTGTTTGTGGCATATCTTCGCGTCCAGTTGTCAATACTCGCCGGTTATATATATGTCGATAATTGCGGTCAAAATTCCACGAATTTAATGACTCGAATGCAAACAACGTCTCAAAGCGTTCAAAACAAATATCTTAATCTTTTGCATAACTTTTATAGCGATGGTATTCAACAGATAATCGAACCGATAATGTGTGCCGTCGACGACGCCCTACAAGACATTAATCTTAAAGATCAGATCATTTTACAAGACTTGAAGAATGTTTTTGATAAAGTATTCAATCAATTGTTTTATTATTTCCTTTTAATTATTATTCATTTAATTTGAGGTCAAGGTTTCGATGGCGTTCCACTTAAGCGGTTCCCAATCAAACGCATCCCGTTTTTTGTTGAACCCAAATAAAATGTTAAACCCAGAGAGCAATGGTCTCAACGGTGACAAAGACTCAGAACTATTGCATCGAATGATTAATGAAACTCAAGATATACTCGAAAGCGATGACTTCAGACGTGTTATCGATTCAGGAATTGATTTGGGATTCGCTGTTCTGATGGACGTTATTTTGGGCTGTTTTGTCAAAATAGAAGACCAAAATTCGGGACTAAAACAAACAGAAACTAATGGGTTCTCTAATCCACATTCAATTCGCATTCCTTTGGCTAAACTATTACCCAAAATATGGCTCTCACTTCAAGAAAGACGAAAACCAGACGAGAAATTGGTTTTAGTCCGACATCTCATATGTTTAGATGTTCTCAACTGTTTTGCCGCTAATATTTATGAAGCTTTTTGTCAAATTTAGTGTCAAATTTAGTGATTTCTTTTTGTCTATATTTTTGACATATTTTGGATAATTTTTCTCATTTTTAGTCCTTTATTTGTAAGTTTTTCAAACAATTCTAATGTTTTCTATTAAATGAAGAAATGTTTAATTTCGGGAAATTTATAATTGTTTCAAATCTAATGATAAATAATATTACTTTTATATCAGTTCTTATCTTTGATTTTAATTTAAGTGAAATTTGAAAAACACTTTTTTATTGAAATTATGATTATTTTTTGATAATTTTATATGACTTTAATTTTACTAATAATTAGTTTAATTAAGTTATAAACTGATTATCGAAATCCGTTTAATTATATTCAAATGGTTGGTAACAAAGGAATTAAATTGATGTGTCGTTTGGGATAGTTTTGGGAAATACTATATTTGATTATCAAAAATGGTTTCAATGTTTGTCATTAATAATTGGTTCTAACGATTAGACTCTAAACCTTTAAATAATTTTTTATCTGAAGACTATTAAATGACATACAATTAGTTAATAAATTTTTAGTTCTACGATAAGATTTTATGACCCAAATTGAGTTTTATAAGCAAGTTACATTTTTAGGTAAATCTCATTTATAGTTTCATTTACTTTGTGTTCAACTCTTTGGTCTACAAAATGTTCAAAACATTAATTTTAATTTTAGCGTTTAGTGGACTCATATATTGTCTCCAATTGACGGACAAATCTCTGACGCCATGCGGTTAGTCTTCAAATATAAGTTTGAATATAAGTTAATATTTGAATCACGATTTTCAGAGGAAATGCCGAATAACATTCAGTCGATAGAAGTAACCCCTTGTGATGCAGAGCCCTGTGCTTTTACCAGAGGAACAAATGTCAATATAAAGGCTAAATTCACTCCAAGTAATCAATACTTTTGAAAAGAATTTCATCGATTAAATTATATTTTGTGTAAATCAGATTCGGCTGCAAACGGTTGTCAGGTTAAAATGGAGGCCAATTTGGGCGGTTGGATACCTATTATAAATGAAGCGGTTTGTGGTACAGCCATCAATTGTCCCCTCACTCCTAACAGTGTTAATACAATGGACTGGAATACATTAATTGACGACAAATTACCCGCTGTAAGTCTATAATACTAAATAAATTAGTTCTTTAATTAAACCAAAGACTATTCTTTGGGATGTATAGAAAAAGAACTAGCTAGTTTATTTAAAAACAACTAATAGTAATTAATTGATGATAGGGTCAAATTGTTACCAAATGGAAATTGATTTGTGACAGCGGAGCCACAGAATCCTTTTGTGCGAATGTAATCATAAATATCAAGTAATTAATTATCCATTAATTTGTTAAACAATTATTACTTAAACTTTAAGTATAAAAATAATAAATTGATAATAAAAATGATATAAATTATCTAAAATTAAGTTTTTATTTATTATTACATTTTTTTCGATTAAATTTTGAATAGAATTACAATAAATATTAAACTATAATACAATAAAACAATAAATTAATTTTAAAAAGAGTTAATAATTGCCTAAAAATTAAACGACGGAACGATATTAGGATACGAGTGATGACTGTGTGAATGAGTCGTTCCTAAAGCTGGTGTCGAATGAGAGCTATTCATTTGAGAAGTCCTGTTGTTGGAAGTAATGTGCGGATCAAACGTATTGTTATTTGAGTTATGTGTTGATGGAGTGCCAGAACTCAAAAAAGAATTAAAAGTGTTATGAGGTGTAGATATTCGAGCGCTTGAATGGTGTGAGTGATAGAGATTCTGATGACCACTCGTATGATGATTATGGTATGCGTTAGTTTCCATTGATTGAGTTAATGGCGGTCCCACCGGTGGAGGCATTACTGGAGTGACCGGAGGCGGAAATTTCATTGGAGATATGGCCAGACTTTCACTATTATTTGAGTTTATATCGGGAAAGATATTACTTAAGTGAAAATTGGTTGCGTGCGATGGAAGTTGTGCTCCACTCGAGGACTGTGATTGAGAGCTAGTCGTCGGTACGGATCGATTTGAATTTTGTAGTGAATTTACACTAAAATTAGCCGAATTTGAAGCGTTTGACGAATTGTTCACATTTTGTGATTGAGGTCTAAAAAGAGGATAAGAAAAGGAAGTGTCAGCACTTGAAGTATTGTTCTTATTGTTTGTGTTCGTTGAATGACTCGATGAAACTGTTGGCGATGGAACGGGTTGTCGACTCTGATTGTGATTCTGAGAATTGGCCACAAAATTAGGGTAACGGTTATGACTCTGATTTGTTGAAGACATTAATTCATTCATTGAGAAATAATTATCGTTTGAATGTCGAGAAGATGTGTTTGTATTCTCGTTATGTTTGTTATTATTTTGTTTTTTACTTTTAGTGTTTGAGTTATTACTGTTTGCATTCATTTTTGATGTTTTTGATTGATTGGGACTTCGATTTACAGTCGAAGAACTTCTTGTGTTCGTCGAATGAGTTTCTCTTTTATTACTTGAATTCGAAGTGTTATTACTTATGGGAGGATTTATATTAAAATTAGATCCCGTTATTGGCGTTAATGAAGTGTTGGCTCCACTGTTCACAAATGGAGGGTTGAAGTCATGTATGAAAGTGTTGGGAAACATCGGAGGCCTATGAGTTGTACTGAATGGTGCGGTCGGATCGAATGGTGAGGGAGCACTCGGCAGAAGGGGTGGAAAGGGAGTACCAGAAGAAGTCGGAAAATATGTTGTATTGGGTGTAGTGTTTGAAAAGAAACAATTTGTGTTTGAATTGTTGTGTTGAGTCGCAGACGAATTCGAGGTTTGATTTGTTGTTTGCAAACAATTTCCGAATCTTAGATCAGAATTTCGACCACTTCTTTGGTATTGATTGCTGTTTGCATTGAGATTGGGATCAACTAATGGCGGACCAGAGGGTGGATATGTAGTCGTATGATTTGAATAATTGTCTGCATTTGAGTGAACGAAAGCATTGACTCCAGAATTGAAAGAATTATTGGTCGAACGCTTAGTTTGTTGTGAATTAGAGTTTTGGCTATTGTTTGTCGGATAAACAGCAGGACTGAGCTGTTGTTGAGCTCCTCCTGTGTTGGACACCGGATGAGAAATTTGATTATTGGAGTTAATCGAAGAATTATTAGTGTTGTTGTTATTACTCGTATTATTGTTATTAGAGATTGAATTTGAAGTTAAACTTCTATTTGTATTAGTGTTGACTTTCGGTGCATTAGAAGTGATTGGAAAAACTGATTCTGAAGATGTTATGGTGGTTGAGGTGCGAACATCTGTTAAATGGGAATTAAAAGTTATTTGTGGATAACTGTTCCCACAATTCTGTGATATTGGATTCGACGTCGAAGACATAATTCGAGAATTTAATGAATTATCGAAATTAAACAAATTATTTGAATTCTGATCTGTTCTCTGAACCAAATTATTAGAAGAGTTGGAACTGTTGGGCATTTGTTGATAATATGAGATCCTATTACTATTATTGACGCCATTGAGTGAATCGCTTTCAACTTCCCGTTGAGACGATTTATTCGACATTTGATTTGAATTATTCATTGGATTTGATTGAATCAGACTTTCGGCCGAATAAGAAATGGAGGCTCGAGAGGGGTTTCGCTCATTACCGAAAGTTAAGTCCGAACACTGAGACTGTTGTGTAGTTCTCTGGACTACAGGTGCGCTGTTGTTAGAGTTATATCTGTTTTGTTCATTACTTTGAATTTGTTGAACTGACGGTTCATTTTGTCTGATAAGAGCTTCGGCTGAATAACTCGAAAATGAATTGTGAGTCGAGTATTGAACAGAAGATGAATTTGAATTCGTTTTGTTCGAAACATTTGAATTGGAAGTAACAGCACTCGTATGCGAGGAATGCCTCGACTGTGATATTGGCTGTTCTGTTGAAGTATTTCTTTGTGATCTAATCGGTAAAACATTCGATTGATTCTGTGGTTGGCTTTGATTGCTCTGCGATGGGGTTGAAGAACTTTTTGGTTGTTGTGGTGCTAAGGATGAGGTCTGTATTCGATTCTGAGAAGAATGAGTTTGGTTTGAATTTTGTGATCCCTTAGAAGTTGTGTTAACGACTGACGACTGGTTTTCATTTGGTGTGAAAAATGTATTTCGATTTGAGTTAGAATTGGGATCTCTATTCGTATTATTTGAAGGATTATTGTTTGTATTGTTTTGCAGATAATTAGGAATCGGATACGAATGCATTGGATATAAAGTGGGCATTGGATATGAGTTGTCGTTTTGAAGCGGAAACTGAAGGAAATTATTATTTTGAGAACTCATTTTAGGATTCATTAAATGATTCGGATTAAAGTTTTCGAAATAATTCGTTGAATTATTTGAGCCAAACATCGATTTGTTTGAAGTCAGAGAAAAGTCTGAGTAATCGTTTGTTATTAAACTCGAAATCGTCGGGAAATTCGATGTATTGGAAGGTCGCGACTCAGTGTTGGCCGCAGAGGACTCATTAATTTTTGGATATTGACTATAACTTTGCTGTTCTTTTTGTAAGTGATTACCCGTTTCTTGAGATCTGACTGTCGAGTGCTGTTCGACGTGAGAGTGATTATGGTTTGGACTAATTCTAAACTGAACGGCATCGCTATCAGTGGTAAGAGTTTGGTTTCTGTTGGAGTTATCAGAGTCTGTATTGTTTGGAATATTATCTTTTGGAAGATATTCATTGAGATGTTCCGGCGATAAACTGAGGAACGCCGGAAGCGATGAATTAGAGACGCTGTGCACCGATTCTGCCGATACTTCGTTTTCATCGTTCAAACTGAGCAAGATTGAGGGCAATTCGCTCTCATTAACAATTGCCTGATTCTCAGCACTAGAAGTGTTGTTATTTGATATCGAATTACTATTCGTTTGATTTTGTTGTGAATTAAAATTAAAACTCAACCGATTGTTATCCGAAACATTAGAAGTAATATTTTGTTGAGAAAACGACTGATGGCTGGCATTGGACTGACAACTGTGTGTCTGTATTGTCGTTCTGTCAGTAGTGGAGGCATTCAATAATTTATTTTCAACAGAAGTTGTATTTCGAGCACTACTGACACTACTTGTGATGGCATTACTATTGAGATTATTAACAGATTTTTTGTTGATCTCCGCCTTATTTCCTGAGGCAATAGTTTTCTCAATTTTGGAATTCTGTTCAGAAGTGGTTCTGTTGTGAACATAATTATCATTTTTATTCGTGTCATTAATTAGTTCGATGTTAGCCTTGTTTGCAGTTATATCAGTAGTATTAGGAGTACTGTCAGCACTACTATTAGCGCAGTATTCACTGATAACCTCGATTTCATTACTTTTAATAACGGACTCAGACTTTAGTCTATTTGAGTCCAAAACAAAATCTTTACATTTATTATCACTACCTTTAATGTGATTATCATTAATCGTAATGTCTTTTGGACTTCCACTCCATTTATTATCCGTTTTATTTGAGACCTCTTTTTTGTTTCCACTCTTTGTCTGTTTAGCGCCTGTATTGGAGAGAATGGGCGGCGGAGAGAATATCGATTGCGTGGCTTTGGCTAAGATATCACAATTGGAACTCTCCTTTATTTTCTTGTCAGGCGTTTCACTCATGTCTGTCAACACAGGCTTTGATTTACTATTTTTCACAAAATTTTCATTTGTTTTTCCATTTGAACTCTTATCACAGGAACGGCTCTTAATCTTATTCTTGTCTTTATTACTGATCACTAATTTTTCATCAGTTATTTTATCACTGGTTTTACTATTTTTAATCTTTGATTCTTTGGAATCACTCCTCTCATCGATTGTCTCACATTTTGTTGACTTTTCTTTTTCTTCATCACTGACTTCGGGTTTTCTCTTATCTTTCTTCGAATTTTTCGTTTTCGGGGAAATAATCTGTTTTTTAATACTTTTGTTAATCTTTTTCTTAATCGGGTTCTCAGAAACAATTGTCTCTATAGTTGTCGTCATTTTCTTTGACTTTTCTTCGGAAATAGGTTTTGGTTTCTGACTTTCATTTGAATTCAAATTATTTGTTATTAAATTTGTTTTAATATTTGAAGTAATGGAAGCCATTGTCTGACCGCTAAGAATTGTCTGTTGGGTCTGCGATGTTGGAGTTGTTAACAAAAAGTTCTGATTTGGTGCAAATATCAAGGGTTGCGGTTGAGGCGGTTGGGGTTGAGTTACTATCGGAAGTAACTGACCATTAGGTAAAAGAACAGCTGTTGCCTGTGGTTGAGGTGCCGGTGGATTCAAATTAAGTAAAATTTGTCCCGAAAACAGATTTGTGTTATTATTCATGGCTTCTATCGTAGAATTTGTTGACAATATTTGAAGCGATTGATTACCGACTGTCGGACGGAATTGAATTGTATTCAAACTATTGAAACCATTATTAGTATTGACTATAAATTTAGGCGTTTCGTCGACAGCACTGACTGACGACAAATTTTGATCATTAAGTAAAACAATAGAACCGGAAGTTGACGTTTGAATAGAAGATATGGACTGAGAGGATGTCGTCGTATTTGAAACGGGAGATAACTGTTCTGCACTTTTTGGCAAAACAGGTGTCGGTGGAGAACATTTCAAAATCCTTTCCTTTTCTCTGTCTTTACGTCTTTTAGATTTACTTTTGGATGATCTGAATTTTTTATTAGAGGACTGACCACTATTTTCATCGGATTCGTAAAATCTTTTGTTGTCTTTGTTTTTGTCACTTTTCTTCTCTGAATTCTTTGTCAAGAAATCACTTAATTGTTGTTCAGTGATTTTCTTAGAATATTTGGTCGGTCTCTCAAAATGTATGTCTTGTGGCCAACTGTTGGGCGAAATGCCCGCCGTTTCCAAAAGTCGGTAATAATTAAGATTTCTTTCTTCCAATTCTTTACATTTTTTGTTTAAATAACGGATTTCTTCGACTAAAAACAAACAAAAATAAATCAAAACAAATGACAACTAATTAGTAGACAAACCATGAGTTGTGTGAATAGAGTTAACGCTTCCAAACATAAGACTATCATTTTTTTCCTTTAATTGGTTTATGTAATGATAAAGACTTTCCAATAAATGTGTTTTAGATTCGCGTTTTGGCTCTTTGTATGGCAACAGTTCCGCCAATTTATGGATCCAATGATTGATTTTATCTTTACGTCTCTTTTCAATACCATTATGTATACGACGTTTAATGTCTTTTCGGATGTCTTTTAAATGAAGAGTTGAAACACTAAAACATAAAATGAGATTAAAAGTGAAATCAAGGATTGTTTTGAGACAAACCTAAAGTCTTCATTGCTTTCATTATCATTTAAGTGATCATTGGATGAGTTATCAGACATTATTTCATTTTCAAAACATTTTAAGTCATAATTAGATTCAAAACAATTAAATTCAAAATAAAATTAAATTTATTTAAAAAATGTCAGTTTATTTGTTTGCAAACATTGATTGACTTTTAATCAATAGATGGCTCTCAGAGTTATTTGCGTCAAGAAATCCACCGAAAACTGAGTCAAAAACTTTTCATTATTTTTATTTGATTTGAATTAAGAGAATGAAATGACCTTAAAATTCTCCTTTTTTTCACTTATTATCTAGATACTCTTATATATATTTCTTAATATATGAAAATCTTGACGAAATTTTACATTATACTTCATTTAAAATATGACAAAGTAAATTTCTATTGAAAATTTTTGCAAGATGAATTTTCATCATTAAATTGTCAAAGGAGTGACGCTTAACGAGCGGTCACTAATGACTTAAATAAGTAGACTTAGAGTCAACGGAATATAATT
>JAQFZM010001208.1:0-20055 GCA_034695785.1 Galumna obvia | reverse complement strand
AATGTGTAAACATTATATTTAATTAAATATAATGTGTAAACATTATTTTAATTTCAAAACATTTTTATTTTATTCATTTAAATGATTTCTTAATTTAATATAATTAATAAATTAAATAAATGCCATTATTTTCATTAAATCAAAATTTATTCCCGATATTGAAAAATGGATTTATTTCGGATAATTTTTTTTTAATTATTCGATATAATTATATAAATGAATGATTTTTTGGTTTATTTAAAATACAATACACTTTTAGCTAATTTTCAAACTACTTTTTTTAATTTAATTTAATTTTTATTTAATTAAATTTCATAATATATATATATATATATATATTAAAATCACATAAAATTGTGAAAAAGAGATTTAATTATTTTTTAATAATAATTAAGGAATTAATTCGTATTAAAAAGTTCTTTCATTTGATTTAAAGTAATGAAAGCGTGTTCTGAAGTTTCGGCTAATTGTAGACAATTAGAGTCATTACTTTGATTATCTCCGCAATAGTTATAATAAATTCGTTCTTCAATTGTATTCTTCACAATAAATCTGTGAACAAATGTTGGCCTAAAAAACAAATTAAATAATAAGTAAAAAATAAAAGAATTTGTTTCAATACTTTGTTTGTCCGATTCTATGTACTCTTCCGACGGCCTGTTGTTCATTAGCTCTGTTAAGAGTGGGCTCAACCATAACTACATGAGTCGCTTCAATTAAATTCAGTCCTTTAGAGCCCAAATCCATTGGCATTAGTAATGCTTTAATGTCTTTATTTTGCTTAAAATTATCGATTTTTTGACTGAATTTCGCTAAATTTTTAACAAAAATATGATTTATATTGTTTTCGAGTAAAGCATTTGAAATGAGTTGTAAGACATCGTTCCAACTCGAGAACACTAATGTCTTAGTGTTTGGGTCGTCACTCATTATAGTGATTAAACATCTGACAATTTCCTCAATTTTAGTTGACCAACTTCCTTTCACTTCCACCAAATCTTCAATTTCTTTATCTTCCACTGAATTTACATAAAGTAGTGCCGAAACGGGACAGTGTTCTCGACAGAGAGCGCACTGAATAACGGGTCCATTTCCAGTATTTCTTGAGTATTGATCGATCATAATATCGAGACATTTAACACAAAGACTGTGACCGCATTGAAAGACAGACCACTGCTCTCCAATAGAATATTGACAAATAGGACATAACTCGAGATTACGGCCACCTTTTTTGTGAGACTCGTCTTTCGCTAAATTATTCAAATAATACAAATGCGATAACTTCTTGGCCAAACCATTTTTAGCGATCACTTCATCGGTTTTATTACTTTCGAAGAGAACGGGAACGTCGTGTGGCTCTAAAATATAAGTTACCGTTTCTTCTGGTTTCGGTTCATCTTTGAATCGAAGTCTTAATCTAATTGTAGCCATATTTAGTTCGTCTATAAGTGAAACAAAATCATAAGTTTCCATCCAAACCGCTCTTAAGCCCCGAAACTCTTTCTTAAGACAATCAAAAAGTTTTAAGTGACTCTTCGCGTCCTCCAGAATAAATTGGTGTTCATTGTGTTGGGCCTTATGTCTGAATAACTGATTTATTACTTTCAATGTTTGTTCAGTTTCACTGTCGCCCCAATTTCCGCGCCTTTGCTTTAAAAACAGATATTAAATGAATTTTTTAAGAGAATTTTTACAGAAAAAAATAACAAACCTTTTCCATGAGAGCACTTGACTTACAGGCAGACTCTTCAGTCTTTTCTTCGGCGCTGAAGTAATAGAGTTTCATCTCATAATTGTTAAACATTTCATGGATGAGACAATATTTACATTTGACGACACTCTCAGCTCTATTGCCTTCTTTGTCACGAATAGGCCTCAAATGACAATCAATTGCTTGATTTAACTCAATCTGTGATGGATTAGAATCCAATTTTTTAATTGTCGTTTTAAGAGCTTTTCTCGACTGATGTAATTCTCGCAAACATTTGTCCAAAATATATATCAAACCCGAAGATTCTCTAAACATCGTAGAAATCGATACAAACTTTGAGAGCTGTTCTTCACCTAAAGTTCCTCTAAGACTGTGCTGTTCGAGTGTTTCCTTAACTCGATTAATCAAATTGTATTCTTCATCATTGTTTCTGAGGAAAGTGATGGCTGACTTCCACCACGGATTTTGATTCGATAAATGGAATGACTGTTAAAGTAATTAAAAAATTGTCAGAAATATTACAAAATAAGTTTGAATTACTCTTTCAATTTGTTCGACACTTTCAATAAAAGGTCCCAATTGTTGGGTCACTTCATTGATAGCAGCCGTTCCTTTCGCTAAATATTCGTTATGTATTTGTAAAGATTCGTATTTCAAATACTCGTCCTGAAGAGTGCGACCAAATTCAATGCTAATAGAAATGGTTGTCTTTCCCTAAAATGATTTTTAAATCAAATTTAAATTAAAATAATAAAAGTATTGTAAAAACCTCTTCATTTTCTTTATTATAATATTGATCTGAATTCTTGTCTTTTTGTTTGACGCCACACTTTTCAAGAATTTCGGACAAATTGTGTAAAGTATGGTATTGTTGGAGTTTATCGGTTCGGAAGAGATCTTTTGCCTTATAGTTCTCAATAGACTTCAATGCTTTCCGATAGAAATCAATAGCTTTTTCATAGTCTCCCTATAAATCATTTAAAAATATTTAGAAAAACATAAAAAGACAAAAATTATAAATGTTTAGAAAACATTAGTTTGAGCTTGATTATGTTTAAAAAATGACTTTAATTATACTTCAATTATATGAAGGGCTGCGATTCCATTATAAGCGGAAATGATTTTTCTGTGCTCTTCTTCGCACTCGTATTGTGTGTTCTTAATCATAGTATTTAGTAACTCATCCATTGTTAATGTCTTCTTAGAAATGGGTAAAAACTTTCCGCGAACTGCCTGTGGATGACAACATGCCTTTGGATACAAATAAATTAATTGTTTATATGAATATCAATAAAAATAATCTTATTATTACTTGTCTTAAACTTAAAAGAGGAGTCATCACAAGATTTGCAGTCTTTTTGTCCAAATCTTTTAGTCTTAAATTTAAATCAGAAAATTTCAACATTTTTTCATTGAATTTTCGCTGACATTCCGAGTGTTGTCTTAAGTAAAAATGTCGCTCAACGGGAGAGAACTTTAATGTTTGTGTTGTTGAGGTTTGAATAGGAATTTCCAACTGATCCCAAACATCTTTCTTTGATGTTCGCCAAAAACAGTGACTTAAAGCTGTGATCAGAGGCTCAGTATTGCCTGAAAAGAATAGAAATTCATTGCTATTATTTAGTAATTTTACATTTATTAATAAAATGTGAGAAACAAACCGTTGGCGAACGGCCACAACAACATTGACTGCCAGTAAAGTCTCTCATGAAAGGGTTCTTCGCCGATGAAATATAATAAACCGTAGATATCATTAATTGTCTTTTGAATGGGTGTTCCAGTTATACACCACCGATGCGTTCCAAAGAGTGTGTGCGCCATTTTGGCATTTTTAGCGGAAGCGGCCTCAACCATCTGTGCCTCATCCAAACATATTCGCCACCAGTTCACAGCTATAAGGGGTGACGGCGTTGAGTTAAACCGTTTTGGATACCGAAATCGATTGGAGTGATGCAGATTCACAAAATCGATTTCTGACCGAAATGTCTCATAAGTGGTCAGCACAATGTCGTTATCCGCTAAATCGAAGGGTTGGATATACCCTTTAGAGGATTTAACGCCTTCGTAAACAAAAATACTAAGATCTGAACAGTTGATATGTTTAGTGATCTCTTCTGCCCACTGATGGCTTATAGAACGGGGACTCACTATTAATGTCGCTCTGGACTCAACCGGTGGCATACCTTCTCTAACCCAACAATGACCGCAAAAATAAGGCTGTCCTTTAGTCATATCATAATTAACACAAACTGAGTGCTGATAAGAACCGCATCCGCGGCACTGAACAATCATTTCTAGTTTTGGTTTCTGTTTTTTGCGAACTGACCTCTTTTTCTTTTCAACCATTTTAACCACACGTTTCTTTTCTATGACTCTCTGTAAGACTACCTTATTTACATTTTGACTTTCCATTAAAAGAAGGGCATCTTTTTCTATTTCCTCGTCAATAGTGTTATCGCTATCGATATCAGTGACACTATTCTCGTCTTCACTATTAAATGAATCATTATTTATATGATTGTCACTAAAAACTGCTTTTTTCCGCTTATATTTACTGACATCAGACACTTCTCCACAAACGCAGGCAAAACAGTTGTCTGTTGTAAACAAAAATCTTCAGTAAATTTTATAATTTAATAAATGTTTTGAGACAAACCATCATAATTGTGGTCAATTTGTTTCTCAATTTTGAAATAGTCTTCAATCGCAAAATCATTTGAAGGCTTAGGATTGCAGAGAATCATTGAAAGGATTTCAATAGTCTTTCCTAAACCCATTTCGTCGGCTAATATTCCGCTCTGAGATATACCATAAATATAATTCATAGGAAAACTCCTTTCATCTATGAAATGACCCGAATATTTATTATAATGAACTAACTGTCCGTCGATTGTCTCAATTCGTTCAAAAATTGTTTGATGAGAACCGATATCTTCGATGCGTTCCCTCTGAAGCATCCATTGGACCTAATATTCAAATAAATATTAAATTATTAATCACTTGTTGTCGACTCACGGCTTCGGTTTGATAGGAACGTAATGTTGGGATAAGTGAGGGGTGCTGTACATCAATATTAGGAATGTTGTGCTTATTTATGACATGTTTTGCCTTAATTTTAGAATACAATTCTTCAATGATTTCATTTGAAACATCTTTTAAATGAAATTAAAGATTAAGACTTTATATATCACTTCAAAGACAATACCATTATTTGGGGGCTCTTCTGGATATGGGATATCATAAAAATGATTCATTAAATACAATAATTGTTTTATTGGTTGAAAGGGTTGCGAATGAAATGACAATTCTTTGATCGCATAATTATTTAGCCAAACATCGATTATTATTATGTTTTCATTTGAGGTCAAAGTTGTGGACAAAGAAATTTGTGAACAATTAAGAGATTCAATAAATTTGAAATCAATTGGTTTTAAAACATTATTTGAAATAAAGACAACGGAATAGTATTTTCCAGTTTTGGTTTCATTGCAGTCATAATAAATGTTTACTTCAAATGGTTGTTGTCTTACATAAAGATATAAACATTTGTTGTTAATTGTGTTTATGTCCAGACATTTATCAACAGATTCTTCGGTGACTAAATTTATAGAAAACGAACCTAAAAGACAGTGACAATTGTCTGCCACCAAATTATTCTCATCTGAAATAAACCAAAATTTATAAACATTTTATTAAATATAATTTAATACAAAAAGGAACTGATCCTCACTTTTCTGAAAATGAGAAATCGTTAGATAAAAGTTGGCTTCACTTAAGAAGTCTTCGAATGTTTTGTCAACAAAAAATTCATAAACTTTTTTCTTTAAACTCTTCCGTAGTTTAGGTTTTGAGAGGGAAAAGGTTTCGGATTGTGTTTCGCTGTCGTCTATTAGTGAGTCTTCATTTAGTGGTCGTTTTAAGACAGGAGTGGATTTGTGTCGGGGCATAACGACAACCACCACTCAATTCACTGCTAAACGATTTTCAAACGAAACAATGTTTTTGTTTTGACTTTTTTGTCAGACTTTTAAAGACACGTGACTTTTGTGACAACATTTGTGGCGCTCTCTTATAGATAATCATATCTTAACTATTCTTCAAACCATTTATAATATTTTTTATAATAAATTTTATGTCTTTTCTTTTTTAATACCTTTTCGATGAAAAATCAAATAAATTAATGGTTTAAATACTTCCGGCAATCAATTGAGAGCTTAAATATTAAGTTTAATCATTAATTTGACTAATCATTTATCATTTGAGCTTAAAATCTTTACTTCTAATTTGAAAGGTGAAAGGTATTCTAATATTTTACTAGATAAATTTCTTTAAGTTCACTGACCTTTATAAATTTGATCTAACTACTAGGAACCACTATCTATAGGAAAGTTATTATGGTACTCTTTAAAAAAAACACTTTTACTCAATTAAATTCTAAAATTTTTAAAAATATCTCTTTTGTTAATCAAAATATTATTAATTATAAATAATAATAATTTTCGGACAAAAGAATAATAATTCACTTAAAATATTTGGGATTTTTTTCAAAGGATATTATAAAAGTTTATTTAAATTTTTTAATTATTTTACTTTTATTTCCTTATCTTCTATTTGTTTATCTATAAATTATCCTGGGGCATTATTTGAAATAAATCTAGTATAATTTGATAAGTAATTATAATAATAATAAATTCATATCTAAAACTACCATGTTCAATTGATTATCATAAGAGTAAACAGAATTAAAAATATCAAAATTCAAAAATAAAAAGAACAAGATTTAATTTATTTTTAATTAAATTGATTTTTTTGATTATTCACTGATAATCACTTGGAATCAGAACTAATTAAATATTGGATCAATTATAAAAAAGATGGTCTAGCAAAAAATAAACTAGTTCTTTTTAAATCAATTCTAATTAGTTTTCAAACTTATCCCGAATTATATGAATGAATGAATAATTTAAATCAGAAATTGTTGTGATGGCGAGTAATTGAACATGTTGAATTTATAATAACTATAATGAATATTCAAAAGACAACTGCAAGTGATTACTATTTACTCAATAATTGGCTTCAAATAAGTTGTTATACAAAACTTTCAATTGTTTGCAAACAAATTTGAGTAAAGCATTTATTTTTTTAATACTTTGAGTCACGAAAAGCATTAAAACATTCTTTTTATAATATTCCTATTCTTTGCTTTCAATTAAATTGAAATGAATTGAAATGAAAACGAAATCATTTTTCAAAATTCTAGGAATATTTTTCATATGATTTGATGGCTAACAGACAAAAATCTAATTAAAATAATTAATTTCTAGGTAAAACTCATTGAATAAAAACAAAATTTAAGCCAATCTAACAATTGTTAATCAAATAATAAATTATATCTTAAGACATGAAAATAGTTAAACAATAAAACGATTTAAGAAATGTTTCTTTAAAACAAATAATCTATAAAACCCTTGACTTTAATAAATAATTACTATTTATTACACCTACAGAACCCGTGAAAAGACATTTTAAAAATAGCCGAACAGTGGGTCACAGACACCAAACAATTTATTATATATTCTGACAAAAAATTAATTATTATTTAGTTATGAAAAAAATTGCTGACAACTCAACTCATTTTACATTTTGTTTTTTCTCATGAAATGCATGGATAATCATTGCAAGAATATTTTAAATGTGGTTTTACTGCTGATAACAACTATGAATTATTAGAAAAAACCTTTATTTTCATACAAATCACTGTCAAAATAGTTGTTTTGTGGGACAGTTCTAATGAACCCCAGTTTTAACCCTTTCTTTTTGCAATTTAATTGAAAATTAATTCTTCATTTATTTAAAAATACTTTTATTTATTTTATTTTCAGACAAATAACTGTTCGCCAAAACATTAAATATTTAACAACTCTTTAGCCACTCTCTCGTCTTCTAATACATATATTTTATTTCTCCTAGATTAAATTTTATTTACTTGATTTCATTTTTGAATATATTTTTTTGTGAAAAGAAACTAATCTGAGTGAGGACTTCCTTGTCCTCCACTCCCATCACAAATACCATTAAATATAATATAAGTTTCCAATCTTTAAATAAAAAACTATTCATAACTCAATCCTAAATCATTGGTTCTTATGGTTAGAGTTTAAAGAAATCTCAAAACCGGATCCAAAAGTAATGATTTAACAAAAAATTTCTTTTTTAAACATTTATTCACAAATTTTTGGGAATTAATTCAAAGAGAATTTACATAAATTCGATTTCTCTAAGAATTTAAACCTAAAAAACTTTAAACACAAGTTTTTATTACAAATTTTTTGCTGAAATTAATAATTGAAAACAAAGCCCAGAATCGTTTTGATTCAAAATGTGACAAAATATTCATTTTTACAAAAAACTTAATAATAAGACATTGAATGAAAAGTTTGTAAATGAGAGGAAAGTTATTCTCTTTTCTAAAACAATGGATATTTTATAACAAATTTATTCAATTGTTTATTGATGTCAGGATTTCTGTAGGTTTTCAGGAAAACCTATTAAACAGGAATTAAGAGACAATTGTGGCGTTCAATAAGGGAAGAGATGATTATGATTTTGTTTCATTTTGTTGTTTTGGACTAAAGTTCTCAATTGGTTTTTGAGCGTAAATCTCGTGTCATAACTATTATTATTATTACTATTCAACTCTTTTTCGGACTTCTGTAGGCTTTCATCTGAATGGTTGCCCGAATTGATGCCATCGTCGTCGTCAGATGTGCTTAAGTCGTGTAAAGGAGTCCAACATTGGCTCGACTTATGGTTAGTGAATGGCTTTAAATTGAATAAGTCTTCAGACAAAAGAATACGTTCGCGGCGTAACTCAGATAATTGTTCCCTCTTTAATGGCGGTAATTGTGGCCGAATTATAACCTAATTATTGGAGAAATATTGTTTTAAAAATTATGTTTTATGTCTTTATTTCAGGAAACAATTAAATGGAATTTTATGTTATCTTAACCTATAATTACAGCAAATTATTCAGAAATTCTTATTTTTCACCGAAAGATAATAAATGAATGAAAATTTTGAAAGTGAAAAGTCATTCGTTTTATTAATAAATCGTTTAAAATAGATTTAGTCCTCTAATTGTTTCAACGCTTAAGGAATAATGAGTAACAAATTACACCCAAATAACAATCAAATTGGAGTAAAGCATTTTTTGAGATTTATGTTGGAGAGAGAGAGAGAGAGAGAGAGAGAGAGAGAGAGAGATCAGGAAATTATAAAAACTGTGGGAAATAATACTTATATAATACTTGATTTAAAATTTTCGAGTTTTAGAATTTAATTGAAATTTTTAGTTGTTTTTCAATGTTTAGTCATGAAATCCATTCGTGAAAATAAAAGTCTGCGAAGTGTTTACTAAGTTTAGTCCATTTTTTGTTATATTGTACTTTAAGAGTAATTAATTTTTTAAACAGAATTTCTTTAAAGTAATTTATATTCAAAATGTAAACCTAATAATAATAATAATAAATAGAAAAAGATTAGATAAGTCTGAAAAACATTGAAAAACACTGATATATGGTATGCTTCATATGCCTCATGTATTTCACGGTTAAAGAAACATAAAATTAAACGAAGAAACGATTGATTTCCTTATATTTTATTCTTCTTTCGATTTAACCCTTTGAATGAATAAAGGGATGGAATATCTAAAAAGTACCTTGATTTCTTCTTCTTCATCCTCATCAGAATAGTTGGCACTATCGCTAACATTAGTCCGAATGGACTTACAGTTGGCACTCGAAATATCAAATTCATATTCAAAATTGAGTAAAGGAGGCGGTGGTGGAGGCGATACCGCAGACATGTGTTGGCGGAGTGCGAATGGCTTCGACGGTCTAATAATATCTTCATTTGTCATGTGATGAACTCGAGTACCGTTTGTATTGTATGAGTCGGTATCACTCCAGGGAAGTGTTGCACGTTTTGTGTTTGCACTGTATTTCTCTTTATTTTGTTTCTCTAAAAAAACAAATATAATCGAAATATTGTTTTTTTATTCATTGAATTTATTCTTTTCATATTTTTCAGACTTATCTTAAAGTCTGATAAAAAGTAGTCTTGCATTGAATACAAATTTTAATGATTTTAATTAGAAACGAATTCATTAAAAAAGATTATTCAACCTGCAATTCAATGCAATTCAATGAAATGCATTGCAATAATCCAGTTATCATTACTATAACCAAAGGTTTTTTTTCTCAGAGATTAAGATCGGTATGACTTATATGGAGTTAAAAAAATTTTTGTTATAAATTATTGATCTGAAAATAATTGAATGAAATGAATCGACTAATTCTTCATCTCTTCATTTCAATCAAAATTAAAATGCACTCAATTTTGAGTTCTCCAAGAATTCAATTCATAAACCATTCATTCAAATATGTTTAGGCGTTGTTTGGAATAAGTTTTTCAATTGAATAACAATTTGTTAAAAAAATGGTTTCTCACTCTTCAATGATATTTCAAAATCTGATGTAAAGAATTGCTTAAATACTTTTAGTCCTATCATTCAAAACAATTATTAGAGTATAGAAAAATAAATGCATTTAATATACAATTTTAGTTAAAATTATTGGTTAAACTAATTTTCAAACTCCAAACAAATCATAACTTTTTTTTCCATAATTGGAGTAAACTATTTTTCAAACTTATATATAAAACGATTTTTAAAAAAAATTAATCTTGAAATTAATTCTCAAGACTATAACTGATTGAATTTCAATGAAAAGGTGTCCCAATTTAACTCATTGCTCAAAGAAATGCCGCTTAATATTTACCTTTAAAAGTGTGATTTATGTCCGAAATTAATAAAATATCTCGACTTAAAAAACATGTAAACCATTAAAAAAAATCATTAGATTTGGTAAACAATTTTGTTTCATATATTCATGAAATCTAATAATTTGTTGTTTTTCTATTTCGAGAGTCATTAGTAGAGGGGATACCAAAAGCAATAAATAAATAGTAGTCACACTCTAAACCAAAATTGATTAAAATATTTTCCGTCACATCAAAACACTGACCTCGAACTTCGACCTAAAAAACTATTTGAAGATCTGAATAGACATTCAGAGTTACTCCCATTAGATAAATATCTGGGTCTTTCTAAAGACGATTATATAATTTTTTAAAGTAAAAATCAAAAGTCTTTTCTATATTTTAGAAAAACTTAAATAAATAGTCATTTGATTTTGAAATTATTTATACAATTTTCTATTCATTAGTGAAGATCTCCTTTTGGGTGAAAACAGAGATAAACTTAGAAATTGGTTCAAAAACAAAAGCAAAAGAAAAACCGCCTCAGAATTAGATTTATTTAAAAAAAAACAATTCAATTCAATTTGTCTCCAAATTAGGCCATTAGTAGAACTAAAAATACTGTTTAAAATGGAATTTTCTTAACATAAAAATATCTGAAATATTTTCTCAAAATAATTAAGAATTAAATTCTAAAAAAATAAGAAAATAAAAAATAATTACCATTTTGTTGGATATTTTGCTTATTATTGAAACAATAATTGGACTTTTGCTCATTAAGACCTGCTGTCGGTGTACTCCTCTTAAGGATGAAGTTGTCATCGAAGGCGGGCGGAAGAGCGGGACTATTGTCACTACTTTTGTTTCGACTTTTTCTGTCCGAATGAAATTCATCGGACTTTTGAAAGTCAAGTTCATCGAAGTATTTGTATTTACACTTATTATTAATATTATTATTATTATTATTAAATTTATTACTAATATTATTGTGAAGTTCAGGAAATAAGTCGTGAGAATTGATTTGATTCAGTTCTCTATAAAATGGATTTTCACTAATTTTAATAAAATCTCGGCTATGATTTTCTCGATTATAACTCAATTCTCGACTCAGTTTTTCAATGGATTTTGTTTTGCTTTGTTTTTCATTAGGAATCAAATCTGATTTAATCTTAGACTTAATGTCCGTTTCATAATTAGAAGAGGAGGAACGCCTCACTTTGCGATAGTCCTGATTGCAATCAGTCTTAACCACCGGATTATTTCCTAAAACAAAATGAAATCAACAAAAATATTAAAATTTTAACTAAAAAATGGTTAATATATGACAAAATCTGATAAAATCTTTGCTCAGAGATAATTCATCAGATAGTTAAGTAAAATAGGAGCAAGGATATACTAAAGAATATTATTTATATTGAACATTTATTTTAAACTAATTAGTAAATTCCGTGATTGACTTCAAGCATTACAGTGTATTAGATTTTACCTAGATTATGTTTTAATGTTATGCATAAGAAAAGTAAAAATAATTTTAATGCTTTCATTGTTTTTAAAAATTAATTATTAATCAATAGTTAAAAGCAATTGTCTTGAAATTAATATTCAATAAATGAGTCATTTATTATAATATTTTGCATTTTTAGGGCAAAATTCTGGAGAAATAAAATTGAGATAAGAATCAGATATTAAATAAATACTATAATTATGCAAACATTTTGTTTTAAACATAGAAAATAGTCGATGAAAATAGAGTTTTATTACTTTTATTATTTATGAAATCAGTTTTTTGTATGTGAAAACATCTTGCAAAAAAATAAGATAAGAGTCTGCATGAAAGAGTCATCAAGGAAAAAACTGGATGAGAAAATGTTTACGTTCGACATTCGAGGCTAAAAATATTACTCTTTTGGATGAAAAAAAATGAAGGCATCGATTGATAAGAATAAAAAACTTAATGACAAAATGTGTCGTCCCTTTACAGTCCCTTCACAGACATAAATGGGTTAACTAAACGATTCACATGAAAAGAGTAAAAAAGAGAGATATCTATTTAAATCAAATTTTCTAAAAATAAAAATGAGATATGAATAGAGTGGCCAATAGATAGAAGTCCTGAGCCCTGAGGAAGTGTTTTGCAAATTATGTTTTTCTTTCATATTTCGGTACTTTTTTTCATACCTTCAAAGTTAGTGTATTTTGAGTCGAAAATCAAATTTCGTGACTGATATCGCGATGGCATAACATGATTAGCACTGGTACTTTTTGTTTGGCAGTCACCACTACTATTACCCGGATCTTTATGGCCATTCGACTGTTGTGGTTGTAGTTTGAGTCGAGGTATAATCAAAAATCTTGACGACTCATCACTAGATATTTTATTATTGCTATTATTGGAAGTATAAGACTTTTCGCTTAATTTTCTGGTTAAACCATTTTTATTGATATCTAAATTATTAGTGTTGTGACCACTTTTCTTCACAATTGAGTCATGATTACCGCCATTACTACCACTACCATTACTACCACTACTTGAACAACTGCTGCCAATGAACTGTTGTTTTGCAATCTTCTTATGGCTGTCCGTCAAATTGGAATTATTATCGTAGTTGTGATGCGTGCCATTCGTCAGGTCAGGGGTCGAGCCAAGAGAATTGTGTTGAGGGGGTGGGGGTGCCCTATACTTAGCTCTTTGTATTTTAGCTGCCACTCCATTACTGGCGCTACTCTTTCGGAGAGCATTGAATTCTTTTCTTTTGTTATTCTCGTCATAATTACTACTTTCGGACTGATTGCTATCATTACTACTATTATTATCAGCGGCCAAATCGGTTTCACTTTTACAGCGACGAGAGTTTAGTATAGCTTTTAGTTCGTCAGCGATCGGACTCTTCGTGTTATTTGTCAGCGGCTGTCATACAAAACACAAAAGCAAAAGAAATTAAGTAATAATTTAGTGAACTTTTTTTCTTTATTTTTTTAGAAGAAAAACTCTTTAGTTTTATCTAAAGATAAGTTTATTATAGAATTAACGCATTGTTTAATACGAAGTCATTTATTTGAAATATTGAGATAAACGATAAAATCGTAAATTTTTGGGAATTTTTGCAAATTTATTAAGAAATACCATTAATTTAATAATGAAGTTCTGTTTATTAGTTAATTTAATGTTGTCTTCACTCATCAATAATGAATGTAGCATGGTGGATTGTGGTGGTGGTGGTTTAATCACTCTAAAATATAATTAATTTTGTTTCGCCAAAACATCTCTGTTTCCGCATTCGAGTCATATAATTAAAATTTTTGAGTTAATATAATTTTTATGCAATCATTCATTCATTTTGTAGTTTCTTTCATATAAATTGTTATTAACTCAAATATCTTGTTATATAAGATTCGACTTTATTTCCGACTTTGAAGTCTACAAAAGACTTTAATAACTTTAATATTATTATTTGAAATATTTTGTGGTCTCTCATTACGAACTCATTCTTTGGATTATTTTTTACTTAAATTTTATTTAATAATACGTTAACATTGAATCTCTAAATTGACTTTTAATTTGCTTTCTTATTCATCTCTCCCTATAAAAGAAGTCTTATTTTGTGCCCACATTTCAATTCAACATCAGAGTAGACACAGAAGTAAAGTGTCTGAACTAAAATCTTCAAAGAATGAAAAATTTCAATAATTCTCTCCGTTTTTGTAAAGCCTATACACGAAAATCGTTTCACATTTAAGAACAAAATCATTAAATTTCACTGAATTTTTCAATTTTTCTCATATTTTGTTTGAATTGTTATTTGAAAAAAACTTGTTTTTAGATTCTTATCATTTCTTTTTAAAAAAGTACTGAATATTTGAATATTTCAATTAAGTCTATGATTTGCTCTAATTGTATGCAAAAACTTATCTCTTTTTAATCACAAAGAATTTAAATTAGATGTTCTTAGAGAAATTAAAAAGCATTGATACTATTACTTATGTTTAAAGTCAATTAATCTAATATTTAATTAAAATCAATTGACTATAAAATTAATTATAGATTACAGTAAGTCTGAAATATTACAGAGATTAATGAAAATTTGTTTATTTAAAAATGTTAGCTTGGTCTTTATTTTAATTTTTAATTAGCAAAAGTAATTTTATTTAACTGAGACTGTACTCGAGGTAATAAAAATGATTTTAATAATGTATAAAAATGTTATTTCATTAATGAAATTATTGGAAACAAAAAAATAAGTGAATAAAATCCTTAATTAAGTCAAAGAACTAAAAAAAATCATAAACTGATTATTCGAGTTCTGATTGATTTGAAAACTAGAAAACAAATCCATAAAAACAATAATAAATTTCTTTAATACACTTATATTTACACAGTATAAAAGGGCTGCCCAGGGAGGAGAAGAAAGCTCAAACTTCCTCACTTTATTATTATTGGAAATTTCTAGTAATTATTCTTAAGGACTGATGGAATGTCATAAAAATTGTCTGCCGCACCCGTTCTGACCTCATCATGTAAGAGGACCTTGGTTAAACCTGATTTTTATGATTATAGACTTGAAATATTCAAACATGTATTGAGAGAAACGGTTTTATGTCAACCTATTTATTCATAACAGAAATTCGTGTTTAAATGAATTATACTTCTGTTCATAACTTTTGAGAGGAATTCAAATCTAATTTACATAAAACTCATAAAATAAAGGATTTGTTTCTTTGAATACTTAATAGATATTTGACATAATTTCTATGATATGCGATCTGAGCTCAAAATATATCGACAAATAATAAAATTTATTTAACAGAATATTAAACAAACCATTATTTCTAAAGTATAGGAACCGATGATCTCATATATGATATAATTCACTCATTGATCTCAATCGAGAACAACCTTTTTTCAACAGATTTATTGATACCAAGGGTTTAATATTTCAATGAAATTGTTTTATTTTTTTCTTAGTTTGAACTCTTTTTTATTATTTGGTATAAAACTTGAAAATTTGATCATTGATTTACTTCTTCTGAAGGGTTCCAAACACTCAAATGAAAAGTCAATCGTTTTTGGGAGAAAAAAGACAATTAAAATCTCAAAACTATTCAACGATAGACTCAATCGATTGAATTGTTTTCTCTTTCTTTGTCTTTTGATTAAAGAAATAATGGAATGAAATCAAATGAGGAAATGATAATTGAAGTCAAGAACTCTTAAGTCTGTGACTCTCCTCTAATAGTCTATTATATCAAAAGTTTTTTGACATTTTTTCTCACTTTTGTTACTTTACTTCTCTCTCATAGTCTATGAAAGTAATGAAATAGTTTTCAATTTCAGACTCATATGAAATTCCAGTGTTTTCTGTGTTTACTTTTTAATGGACACTAAAAAACTTAATTTAAACGATAAAAAATATTTTATTTCACTCAATTAGAAAAATAAATTTCAAAGTTCACATTAAAACTCATTTTTGATCAGAACTTTTTCAGAAATTTCTTTGAAGTTTATACACAAATGAAAAGAGATGTGAGAAATATTTTTATTAAAATTAATATTTTTCTCTCCAAATGAGTACAAAAAATATAACTTCTATTAGACAACACATCAAAAGAATAATTGATTAAAAGAAAATTCATTTCTGTCTGAAATATTGAGCCCTAAAGCTATTTAAATGTGACCTAAAATTTCAATTCAGAGTCAATCCATTGAGTCATTCATTTTAATTGTGATGAGAGAAGAGTAAAGAAAAAAAAACAAATGTTTTGGACTTACTTTAGAGAACTCTAATCCTCTGATTGTTCCCTTCGCTGCTAAAATCTGTCCGTTTTCAGTAGGTCTGAGCGCCTGATGAAACGAATGTGATCTGGGAAGAGGTGGTAATTGCATACCCGGAGGTCTCATATATTTACTGTTAATCTTATTATTATTGTCATTACTATTACTGTTATTATTATTATTAGATCTGAGTATCGCTGACTTAAAATTACATCTATTGTTGTCTTCAGCGATTCCCAGCACTGAATGCGGTCTTTTAGACTCCTTATGATTATGGCTCGGATTCGTGACCAAAGTCTTATTGAATCCACTCGAATGGTTACCCATTTCTTTAGTTGTGTTGAGTCGTTGCACAGACTTAATATAATTGATATATATCTGATTCCACTCTATTATTCTCTTTAGAATTAAATAAACAATAAAACTATTTATATGATATTATATTCACTTTTTGTTATATTAAATATAAAAACTATTAGTTCCAATTCGTGGACGTCTTCTTAATGTCTCTACAAAAGTATTGTTAGTTTTTGAAGTTCTCTTAAAACTCTTCAAAAACCGGTACTTATGATCGGATTTTCCGCCTCTCGTTATATCGATTATTGGCTTCTTTTGATTTGTTTGATTAACCGTTCATTTTCTTGAGTACTACTATTTTAGTTATTATTATATGAGTTATTATTTGAAAATATATGACTTTTTCCCAGAAATTCGTGAATAATATTGGAGTTAATAATGTTTGTTATCGTTTCGACTCATTTGTCACAAAATTCAATATTATTTTTTGAGGCTTTTCTGGTTCTCAACTATTATTAACACATTTATTGGCAAAAGTTTAAAATTCCATTATTTTGTGATTTAGTTTATAAACTGATTCCCCGATTGCGACCAAAATTTGCCAAAAAGAAGGAAATTATTATTCAATAATATTTATTTCAATCGTTGACACAATTATTATGTATTCAAATGATCCTAAAATAGAGATGAGTTTCAAAATAAAGTCGTCCAACGATTTCACGATTTTTACTAAACATTAAAAAATGATTTTATTTTTGTTTAGTTTTGGATCACAAATTGAAATCTTGTGAATAATTGAGGCCATTTCACAACCAATCATTCATTATTTAATAATCACTTCGAGTGGTCTTCAATAGTTGAGAGCATTTATGCCAATCCGTTGAGTCCTTAATTCAAGAGTTCTTAAGACTTAAAATTGAAGTCAGACTTGAAGTCAGTCTTCAGTTGAGTCTCATTTTTGGAATATTTTGCGTTTTTCAGCCAAAACTAAGAAAAATATTTTTTTCGTTAAAACAAATAAATTCTCATTTTTTTAAGAATCAATCAATCAATTGAAAAGTCAGTAAACAGAACATAAAATTTATGGTAATTTCTCTAAATTACAGTTCGGTATTAGAAAAATATACTTTTGGTCACGAAATTAGATTTTTTGCAATTAAAACAGTCTTCTCTTAAATAATTTATTCGGGAAAACGAATCGCAACTTAAATGTCAACAAAAATTATATATTTTTTAGGTATTCTTACAGTTCTAAAACTATAACTCAATTTGATAGTTAATTTATTTCTGGTCACACATGAGTTCAATGCAAAGGCTTTGGAAAGAGTTTTAATACTCAGCAAATAATATGAACTCGACTTTAGGATCGCTATTAGAAATGCAAATAAAATGAAAAAACGAATTAAAATTTTTAAACAAAACATAAAAAGCATTAAAAAAGTAGACTCTAATCAACTGATGTCAGACTTTGGACATAAAAATCAAGGGTTAGTAACAATAATAAAAAGTTGAACCTGCAATTTAATCATAAGAATTGTTTAGAAAAAATGCTAATTCATTCATTCCGCTGAAGGTCTCGTCGTTTTTACACACATAAACATAGATATCAGAGTCAGTAATGCTATAATAACAACACATTGTATTCACTGCTAGAAAACTAGATAACACTCTTTAGTACCCGTAGAGTGAGTCAAAGGGAATCTTCTCTCGAAGAAAAAACAGTTATTCCTTCCTCAGTGTATGAACTTTTAAACTTTTATATCCCTCTTAGACCTAATGCATGTGAGCATCACTACATACAAAACCCATACAATTATAGCGATTCTGAAAAATATTTTAGCTTTAGGTAAGTGTTTTCTGTCGTTAAGAATCAATAAATATTTTCCATCAATAGTTCATTGATTTTAAAGGGTTTTATAATTAAAATTATATATATTTCAAAGAAGAAGAATATACACTAATAAGTAATTATTTTAAGAAAGTCTCAATTATTCTGTTCTCGATTCTTGTAGCTTAAAGACTAGTTCCTTAATTCAATTAAAATTTATTTAATGAGTGATAAAGGAATTAAAAATAACATTTTTGTCAAAAATAATTAATAATAGTTTTATCAGTTGCTTAAAAATTTAGTTTTAAAATAAGAGAACTGACCCAAACTCTCAGTGAAAACCAAATGACACACAACAGAACAGATCCGACAGTTATTTGTTGTGAAGAGTAAATACAGGTCTCATAATTGTATGCGATTCACATCAGGAGAAGGAAAACAGTCGGTACTGGATGTGAGCTGACACTACACTAAAACAAGAGAATGTATTGCAGGTCACAACACATAACATATCGCACGAAGAATATCATATGTGGTATGAATAGTACACAACTTGTGTTTAACTGAATGAATGAGCAAAAAACAGGCACTACTTCTAGTTGTCGGTCTGTTTTAATACTGAATCAAGTCTTTGGGCAAACAGAGTACTACTCCACTCCACTCCACTCTACAGAGCAACAGGTCTGAACTGATCCCAGAGCTGACTGAGCGCTGCCTTGTATTGAAGTTAAGTTGAGTTAAGTTAAGTTAAGTTGAATGGCCGAAAGTGGAGAACAGCTCCACTGCCGATCAAAATGTTTAACTGAGAGACCAATTATTAAAGTCTAGTTGAGTGCAACTCATGACAAACCTGTTTGCGATTAATGCACCGATGCTTCGGACGCTTTTTTAATATTACTATTTTATAGAGGACTCAATCCTAGTATTCAATTCAATCTAATGGTAACGGCTTTTCATTTTATGACACTCATTTCGGACACCAATAGAATAGAAAAATACAAATCAAATGCTCGCAAACAATGGCTCTAATAATACGTTTTGTCCCAAACTTTCGTTTTGTTTTCAATTTTAATTTCCATTCAATCGATTCGTGAATTCTAAGAGTCACTGATTTGTGTGCGATAACCGAATTCCACAAATTATTAAATTATTATTTTATTAATTTATTCAAGAAATTCAGTTTTATATCCCATAATATTTTTCTTTTCTTTATTTTTGTTGTGAAATGTGGGCTCTGAACTATAGTTTTGAAAACTAAATTAAAAGATAAGATCACCAAGCAAATAAAAAATTATTAATAGTTTTCTATTGATAATACTGTGCTATTGAATCAACGAATCAAAATAAACACTGATTTATGCGATTATTGCCTAAAATGTGGACCAAAATTATAATTTATTCGAATATAGTTTTGTTTTTCATCTGATTTTATAAAAAATTTAAAAAACAAATTTAAATTATAATTCACAGCAAAAGATTCATATCTTTTAAGACAAACTCGAATACAAAATCAATGAATAGAAGAAAAAATTTTATTCAATAATATTTTATTTAAAAAATTCCTAGTTTACTTTTTTAAAAGATAGAGAGAGAGCGAGCGAGAGAGAGAGAGAGAGAGAGGGAGAGTAAAAG
>JAQFZM010001207.1:0-20062 GCA_034695785.1 Galumna obvia | reverse complement strand
TAATTACTTTGATTATAATTTCTATCTTGAATTATATCTATCTTGAACTAATAATCTTGGTCCCAACCGATTCAAGATAGGAGAGTCAACTGTATTACTTAATAAATTTTTAAACAAAATGAGATGAAAAGCAATAAAATATATAATAAATAACCTAAAAATTCAAAAATAAATATTCTTTAACTATTTAAACATCAAATATTATGAGTGAAAAAACATTTAAATAAAATTTAAACGTATACTCGTAGTAAAGCGTTCGGCCCATAGTATTATATAATAGCAGATCTCAGGTTTGGTTATTACTATTGATTTCTAACTGTATTTGAAGTCAAGTTTGAATCTTCACCAAACAAGAGTTGACCACTTTTTGTGATAATTGTTTAACTGTTTTAAAGCTTCAAAGATTTCAAATAAGAAATGAAAAGATAAGTTTAAATAAAATATTAAATGCATTTGTTTTCTAAAAATGATAACAATTTTCAATTGTAAATCGTTTTCTAATAATTAGTGAAAATCTTATTAATTTTTTTATGAAATTGTTTTTAAAATTCGTTTTCTTTTAAAAACAAATTCTATTTATTCAAAATAGATTTAAATCTATCGAAATAAGTGAGTAAAGTTTGTACATTAATTATTAATAAAAGTTTGTTTAAATAAATCAAAAGTTTATTAAAATAACAACACTTTTCACTAAAATTTGAAAACAGTTTAGATCTTCGTTTAGAATCTTAATCGTAATAAAACACGGCATCGGTTTTTGAACTCTTGATCTGATCTAAGACTAAGTTGAAAATAAATGCATATATATTACTATAATTAATGGAATTGCATGTGTCTTCTTATATCCAGGTCCTTAACCTTTAATAAGGGTCAATTCTTATATAGAGTAATTAGAAATGAATTTGTTTGTTAACATTTTCTACAAATTCTTTGACATAATTGATGTCAACAGAATGTTCTGCAATAAATCAAATTTCGTGGCAAATATTAATTATTAATTAAATTTATTAAATAATATTAGTTTTATCTTTTATAAAATTTTCTAGAAATTGTTTATTTATCAATTAGAGTAAACTTAAAACCTTGGTTAATATAAGTAAGATTTTCTATCAGAAATGAGCAAAAAAGGTACAAATATAAATTTATATAAATAAAGCAAATTTATTCACTTTATTGATGTGTTAAAAATTTGAACTTAAAATTACTACAAATTCATTCAGTTTTTATTCACAAATACTTTACATATAAACAAATTTAAGACCCGATATTCAGATGAAGGAGTTGTCGTTGACATTATTTTTTGATATTTTTTAATTTTATTGAACAACAACATGAACAAGATGAATATTATATCTGAAATTGTTTAATATCAGAAGACTCACTTTATTGACTTACTATTAAGGTAAAGTTAACCAGATTACAATATGTAAAATACTCGTGCTCATTTATTAATTGTTATGTATAAACTCCTTATTAGTGAATATTTAAAAGTTTTTAAAAGAAACTGAAATTATTAAAAATGTATAAATTTCTGTTTCTATTAGTATCTCTTATTTGTATTCATTTGAATTGTGAGCCACAAAACTATAAGAATAAAAGTAGATTCTCAAAGCTATTCCAAGAGTTATTTAAAGTGCCAACATTTGATTTCATCGATGAAAGTGAAGCCATAGACTGTTATATGAGCTGTTTAGTACTGATTGAAGAATCGTTTCCCTGCAATGAATGTCAAAACTTGAATAAATTGTCTGATCCTTCAAACAATCAAATGTTTTGTTGTTTTAATTACAAACAAATTAAATGCAATTTTGTTTGTCTTTTTGAGAAATTAAGAAATAATTTGAATGAAAATGACATTCAATTCGACGAAAAACTTGAGATAATGTTTGAGAATCTCAACCAAACTCTTAAAAGAATTGAAACAATTGAAGAATGCATTGAATACCATTTAGACATTCTTCAAGATTGTGACCGTTAGTATAACTTTTGATTTATTATTTTCTTTAATAAATATGTTATCGATTTATAGTTAAAAACACAACTTTACAAAGGATTAAACGAAGTGAACAAAATATGACAACATCGGGGTACACAGATGAGGAAGATGCATGGTCATTTGTACTTTTAACAGCTTGTATTGGTTCTATAATAATAGGCATCGCTTTATTGGTTGGTCTCATTTATTTGACAAACATCGAGAGACAGCACTTCAATGCCATTCAAAGTAGTGTCTCTACAGTTCAGTTCAATCAAAATCCGGAATAATTTCTTATTTTTTTTCGAAATTTTTATGTTTTTATTCACCAAAAGTTTTAATGCCTTTAATTTATAAAAATTTGTCAAAATTAATATATTAATGAATGTATCAAGGTAACAAATCAATAAATTTAAATCAAATTATTTTTGAATAATAAATTTTTGTTTATTTATATGAAATTTAAAACAATTTATAGATATATTGAATCAATACTTAATTTAAATGAAATAACAAATAATATATTAAAAGTTTAATTAAAATACAAAACTACTCTTAAAGATTAAAAAATGAATTTAAGCATTAAATCAATAAAATAAAGACTTAATTGGATTTAAAAGAAGTGAACTAATATTCAGAAGAAATTTGATGTCTTTTTGATGTCCCTATCATTTCAATAAATGGATGAATGAGTCGTTTTATGTTTTTTAAGATTTACGACTGTAATCGGAAAGAGTTTTCTGGCCAATGAAATCACCCGAGAAAAGTGAAGTTCTTGGGAGTCCACCGTTTGACAACGACAAAACATTATCCTTGGCAAAAGCCAGACCTCTTGCATCTGCAATGGGTGCGCCCAGAAGAGCTTTGTTTGGATTCAGTGGCAAATTCTCGCCATTAAAACCAAAAGTAGAGACTCCGATATCAAGTTTTCCACCATTTAATCCAAAGGGTGAGACACCCGCTCCAACAATACCAGTGCTGAGGGGACTGTAGTCACTAATCTCTTTTGTGAAACCAATACCGCCATTCAAATCTAATGGTGTGGCGGGAACTGGAAGTGGACCTTTCAAAGCAGGGGTTGTAAGTCTTATTCCGGGATTAATTCTCAATCCTCCGTTAATTCCGCCTACAATTGGAGCAATAGGTGCCGATACAAGACCTGCCCCACCGAAAGCTGCTTTTGCGGGAAGAATTGGTCCGTGACCAGCTAAACGTGCTCTACCAAAGGATCCTTCCCACTGATGACTCAATTCAAGAGCAGTGGGGGCTGAGGACTGGTACAGAACATCAGCTGAATTTTGGGATTCAGTTCCCATTTCGTTAGTAATAACATGAGCTCTAAATTAAAACATATTTCAGTATTTTATTAATTCTAATTCATAGCAATACCTGAAACCATTTTCATCGGCGACATATTCTACACGTCTTTGTTGTCCGTCAGCGCCCAGAAGAGAATAGGAACCGGTGACTCTTCCATTGGCATCGCCTAAAAATCTCAGTTAATATTAATTTTAATGGCATTTAATACCTGTCTCTTCTCGTGTGCTAGAAGTACCATCGTCATTTGGTGAACTAATTTGAGTAATAAACAAAATAAGTCTCGATTTTTGTTTATACTTTTCATTCAGACCTGAATGCAAAGGAATAGGGCTCAGGTGCTGGATGGTCACCAATAAGCTGGGTGTTAATGGAAAGAACGCAACACAAAACCACTGTTAACTATTAAAAAAAAAAGTAAAAACACAAACAAATGTTATTCTCTTCAATAAGAGATCCATTGATTACCCGAAACATTTCAATAAATTTTTAAAATGATTTCTAAGAAGAGGACTCAAATTGAAACTGAAATGGAAAGTCTTCTCAGAGCTCTTATATACGATCTTTAAGGGCGTCATCTATTCTGATGAGTACCGGCCCTGAAGTTCTTCATAAAATGATTGACCCATTAATAGCGGTCGCATCGTTTTCCTGACTGAACGACAATTTTTTTTTCTATCAAAACAAACAAATTAAGGAATGCCTTCCCGTTATTGAACGACAACTAAGAAAAGCTAATTATTATTTTATTAGTGTTTCAATAATTGATGGCATAAGTATTTTAGGTGATCATTACGTGCCCTACCATTTGATAGCTAGTAATGCAACCCAAATCACTTTCTCATTCACCTCAAGCTATATATTCTAGCAATACATTAGAGTAAAGTTGTATTTTCTCAAATGAATTGAAACACTTGAGGGCAAAACATATATGCTTTCAGTTTTTTTTCTTAAATTTAAATAAATCCTAACTTTTTTACTGTTTATTACTTTTAAAAAGTAATTGAATTTTAAACAAAAAATTTGTTTTTATGTGTTGGCGGTTGGGGTCCGACATATGAAAGTTTTTGAGTGATTAATCGAAAGGTTTTACTTTTAAAGGATTAGTTCGCGACTAATGTTTAACTCTATTTGTTTGCTATCATTCATTCAAAAAAGTTTATAAAATTTCAGTCGTTATTCAGTGATTCTAAGGACACTTTTATCACAAAAATTCAATTCATATATCAATTATTTGAAAGCAGTTATTATTGCGAAAATATTTTTTGAATTTTGTTGATTAGTTTATGATCTTTACATAAACTCTATTATAAAATCAAAAATATATACAAAATAATTAAATACTATTTCAGCATAAAATGCAATTCAGTTTTAAAACAATCAAAGCTTTGAATTTCTATTAAATTAAGTTCCAATAATTGGTTCCATAGTTTGACTTCTTTTAAAAATAATAGCCACTTATTTTCAATTTTTATTTACTCAATTAGTCTAATGTTTTGTCAATTTGTTATTTAAAAGTCAATTAAATTTAGTGATTAAATTTTTTGATGTACCAAGGATAAAAACTAACTTTTATATAATCATTAGATTTGAAAGTCAAAAATAAGTTACCAATGCACAATATATATGAAAAACTAGGTTCTAAGGTAATGATAATCCATTAACATTAATGGATGGATTACTTTAAATTTCTTATTAATGAGTAAATAATTGGTCACATCTTTTAATAAAAGTATTTATAAAATAAAATTAACAAATAATTAGTGAATTAGATTTTAATTAAAAGAATAGTCTATTTTTATATTTTACAGTTTTATCGTTATTTTAGAATAAGAGCTCTGAATAAAAATTTGACGAATTCTTTAAATAATTTATTAAATAAAGTGTTGTGGAGTTTAAGGCACCGAAACATTTGATAACTAATAACTGCTGTTTAATAGAGAGGAGTTTGATTTCCGCTAATAGTTTTGGGCGGCGGAACATACATATTGGCCAAAGATTCCGATTGCTTGTAAGTGGGCGGAGGGTCTGTTCCCTGAGGCAACTCTTCATTACTAACCAAAACAGCAGATGGTTTTTCCGTAATATTTGTGTTGGCCTTTACTCTCATCTCTTCCAAAGACGCTCTAAATTTCAAGATTTCAAACGAAAACGAAACCAAATTAGAGTATATTATAACTATGTTTTAAGGCTTACTTTCTGCCCAAAGCCATCATTAAATATAGGGCACAACTCACAAATATGAGCCCACACGACAGGAATGTCATAATACCGACGCAGAAAAAGAACGGAATCGCAGCAAAACTATTGAAAACAATTCATTTAAAAAAATTATAATAAAAAGAGAATTCAATAACAAATGTATCGGAAATAGACTTAATGTTAATATTATATCGAATTTTCTATTATTTAAATCAATTAAAGCAAATGTTTTAAATAAAAAGAAAGAAAAATATTTATGAGTTCTCGAGTTTTAATTGTCGTTTTGACAATAATTTCAGATAAATATTCGTAAAAATAAAAGTTGTCTCACAAGAGATAAAGAGTGGCTTTCATCCAATGAGGTTTTCCCTCCACATAAGTAGAGGGAATATAAGCGAAGTCAAGGAATGTGCAAAAACAGGGCGCCTCCAACAGAGACATCACCAGACCCTCAATCCTATTAAATGAACCCAAAAATAATTATTTGAATGGATTTGAATCAAAGGTTAACTGACATAAGAAGACCGCCGGCGAGTATACAATTCGTGTCAAATATACTGAAAAGACTTAGAAATCCAACGGCTATTCCGACTAAAATACATTCAAATCAATATTCAATTATAAAATAATGCATTCATTAATCACATACAAAGTCCAGCCATAGTTGAGACCGCTTTAGCGCCGGTGCTTATAAGCCAGGGAACATCGGAACCCCCCGATTGTGAAGCCGTGGGCATAGAATTGCCGTTTTGTCTCAAATAATTCATTACAACTTTTGTTGAACTCTTTTATAAACGATGTCTAATAATTTGGTTATTTTTAATCAAACTCTGACTACAATTTATTTATTGTCACTTCTGGTAATACAATCGTTAGATTCGTTAAACCGATTTAAAAATTATAATTAAAATAGTTTTTAATTAAGTGACTCTTAAATAATTATTTCAATAAAAAAATGGTTACTCTAGATATGAGTCAAACGTAAGAAAAATGAACGCAAAATAACGCAAATTATAAGACAATGAAATGGTTTTTATTATCACTAAATAATTATTTCGATAACAAATAATAGATTTAACTAAAAGTTAATTCCTATCGAAACCAAAATTAAATACAAAAAAATGAAAATATGTAAACAACTGACGAATTGTTGAGTGACTCAAAGGGATCGAACTATTATTAAAATTTGTATATCATTAATGTAATATAAATGTATTTTTAATGTAATGTTCTTGATACTTTTTCATACTTTTGATATTTTTATTAACATTTATCGGCAAATAATAGTCAATTAATTTTCTTTTTAAACTTTAAGAAATATTGCTAGCTAATATGTCCAAGATTTAATCTTATTTTTTAAATTAGTGATGTAAAGAAATGTTTGGATTTGAGTGTATATGTATAGTGTATGGAAATTGTGTCATGCTCATTTATCAAACTAAAACAACTGCATAAACATGAGTAAAGTCAAGATCAAGTGATCAAAGCATAAAGTGATGTGCGATAGACTTCCGCTAATATCATATCGTTTGTTAAATTCGTGTCAAATAGTTTGAGACTCGTCTACAGTTTGTCTCTATAGTACACTACATAAATGTGTGTCAACTCAAAACTATAACGAAACTTAGAATAAAGACTAGAATATAATACGAAAATTGTAATACAACTTATTTTTTATGTATTCATACTTTTGAGAGATAATTGAATTTTCATTGATTTCAGTGGATTTGTTCCGATTTTTTACTTATTTGGGTTAATCTTATCTTCATTTCCGATATTTCTATAAATTTCAGTTTAGTTCTAAATATGATTAAAGTCAATAAATACACCTAGTACACACTATTTATTTTTATTATAATTACTTATTAATAATCATATATTTTGTGATATTTTCTCATTAAATTGTTTTAATTAAAAACTTTAATCTCATTCATAACAAAAACTATAAAATATTTTATCAAAACATTTGATCGTAAAATCAAAATCAAAAGACACGACCAAAATAATTATTCACTAAATTTTCAAACCTTCAAAATGTAATCTTGTAAATGTAAACGAAAAATTGTTAAAATCATTGCAATAAAGAAGAAAGTTTATTCAAAAATTATAGAAATCTCAATATATTAAACAAAAGTCAGGGTTAAGATTAACATCAGATAAGATAAGACTCAAATGTCTTTAAAAATTGAAAATATTTTCTTTAGTTTTAATTTTAAAATTATTATATATTAAGATATTATAAAATTTGTTTATTTAAAATACAAGTCATCAAAATTTAATTTTATTACCTTTTGTCACAAACTTGTCTCAAATATGTTCTATAAATTATTCTGTGGATGGCCAAGGGGGGGTTTCCGGAATACTCCCTAGGAGAGCAAGATTAACAAAATACCACCAGATTTTGAATTATTTACATTAGTATATGTGGATAAGCAATAGGACTGCCGAGTTTTTCAAATTCCAGGGGTACACCCCTTAAGGTCGGCTCTTTGACCATTTCTGATATTATTTGAAGACATAATTTTATAGAATTGTTTAAAGATTTAATTCATTTTTATATGACGTTTATATTGAATATTATATTAGAAAGTAATTTATCTAAAAATTCTTCCCCTTTTCTTTATTGATCTATAGATTGCATTGGAATCCATGAAAAAATGACTTTAACATATATGATCATATGATCTAGGTTACTTAAAGATGTCTCAAAATCTATTAAATCATTTATTTAGAAAACCAGTGATAGCCAATAGGAGGCATTCCGGAATACATCCTAGGAGCAAAAAAAATCGGAAGAAACTGCCTTCAATTTAAAATATTTAACATTACATCTATGGACTATCACTAGATCTGTGGAGGTTTTCCAAAATAGCCAACAACACCCTTAAAGTTTTTTCCCATTCCTGTAAAAAACAGTTTGCATCGATTAAAACCTTTGACTTAACAACAAATAAATGAGAAATAAATGACTTAAAAATTAAGAAAATAACTAAACATTATTTAATAAAAGAAATCCAACATTTATTTTGTGTATTTCGTAAATTATTTTTATTGAAGATTTATTTAATGTTTAAAACATTAAAACTTAATGACAAACAGTTTTATAATTTTGTTTTAAGAAATACGTGAATTAGAGTCAAATCTTTTCCAAAGCGTCAAATAATTGCCAGATTTAAGACATCCAATAATTTAATGGCTATTCTTTACATTAATTAGTTTACAAAAACAAAGAACAGCATTAATTCCAAATCAAAGAATTGACCGAATTTTCAAGTTTAAATTACTAAATAAAATACTCTTAAATTAATTAATTAATTAATTGATGTGAATTCACTTGATTTCAATGAAATATAATTCGATTCAAATATAACTTTATTCACAAAAAACTGTCTTTTCTTCTTATCGATTACTAACAAATCTTTTATTTAAAATGCAATTAAAGCGAAGGAAACGAAGATTTTAATATAATTAAAAAAAACGAATAGAAATTTGAGGTTATATTTCATTTGATTTGATTAATAAGAGATACAACTATTCTTTGCCTTTTAGTAATCAAAAAATGACAAATAATTAAATGAATCGGTCATTAAATTATAAGAGTCTATCATTAAAATTAATTTATTGTTTAATCCGATAAAATTCAAATTTAAAAAATAAGATTAAATGGTGATAGTTTATTTTGCATTTTTTTGATTGATCACATTTCACCTTACATTATGAAATGTGATCTTTAATTTTGACCAAATGCTAAAATTTTGTGTTTAAATCAATTCAAGTACTCTAATCTATCTACAGATTAAAATTTGATTATTTCCAGAATTTAAGTCAATAATTAATTACTTAAGATTTCAGTAATAATTATTGTTTAAATGTCTGAAACAATTATTAAAAGCTTTTAAAATTATTATTCATTAAATATAATTTAAATTTTTTAAATTATAGAAAATGTTTGTAATACTTATAACAAGGATGGTCAAAGAATCAGGTTTCAGGGGGTGATTTGGTCAAAATACCCTGAAGCAAAAAGTCTACAGACCTAGTGTTTGCCCATAAACGCTAATGTTAATGTTTCAAAATCGGAGGGATATTTAGCCAATTTTGCTATCCCAGGCCAATACTTTCCTATAATGTATTAAGTCAAACACTTTTATAAACTACAAAAAATATTAAACCGAAGAATGAAAGCTATAATTATTTAGATTATTTACTTTTAAAAGAGAGGACGAAATGGTTTTCAAAAATCAATAAATCCTTTTATTGTGCCCAAACTGTGGGCCGAATCTATTTTTGATTCATTATTTGTGATAAATATAAGTTAAGTAATTATTTTCTTTAAAAATGTTTTAATTTTGTAAAACTTTTTGAAAGAATTTATCTGAAAATAACATTTAGGATCAAATTATGAAATGTAATTTTTTATTTAAACTTTTGTTCATATCGTGCAAAATTCACAAAAAAATGAGAAACAAGGAAAGTTTAAAAAATTGAAATCTAAGTTTCATATCTTAACCATAAGACAAAGACTGCAAAAGTGAACATTAATTTAATTTATTTAAATTTCATCATTAGATTCAAGAAATTTATGAGTTTTAGATTTGAATTTCATTAATGAATTGCAATAATTTTTGAATGAAATGTAATAAAAACCAAAAATTTCTCAATAAAATGAAGCCTCGATTTGTATTCATTTAATTTAAAGTTAAGATAACTTTTAGATAAAAATCAATTTAACGATAAATTCTTTTATTCCATTTATGGCTTCAATTTCTAATGGGGTCTAAAAAAGTTTAAGATCTGAACCGTTTTGTTTCAATATTTTATAATGAATTAGTTTTTCAAAATAGTTTAGAATAAGAATTGAAAGCGAAATGTCTGCTCCAAAACCACAAATCAAATTCACTCAGATTTTCATAAACAATGAATTTAGAGATTCAGTTAACGGCAAAAAGTTTCCGACAATTAATCCCTCGACGGGTGAAGTCATTTGTGAAATAGAAGAGGGAGACAAAGATGACGTCCATTTGGCCGTCAAAGCGGCACAAAATGCTTTTGAATTGGGCTCTGAGTGGAGAACTTTGGACGCATCCAAAAGAGGAAAATTAATGCTCACTCTTTCCGATCTCATTGAAAGAGACATTAATTATATCGCCGTAAGATTTCAATTATTTTGTAGTAAACTTTAATTAAATTGTTATAATAGGGTTTGGATACTTTGGAAAATGGGCTAACAATTAATGATACCCGTCATGGCGTCACTTCTCTTATTGAATTGATTCGATACTACTCCGGGTGGACCGATAAAATTCAAGGCAGGACTATACCAACCGGTAATTATTCCTCATAAGTAATAGACATAACATTTCATACAAATAAATATAATTATTTTTTGCATTAATTGATATACTTTTCGTGAAATTAAGCAGGTTAAAATGTACAATTAGGATCTAAAACCTAAATTAAATGTATAAATATCTAAAGATATACAACACTTTTCAATTGAATTTCATTCGAATATCAATTAAATAAAAAGAAAAATAAGTACTTAACTTATATTATTCACAAATAGAGTTAAGTACTTATTTTTCTTTAAATTATGCAATTTCACAAAAGTATCAAGCCCATTCAATTAAATAAAAACTTAGAATTTAAATGAAGTTCGGATAAATTTGTTTAAAATTTATTCTTCTTTAAAACTTAAATCTAAATTTTACCTTGCCCAATTTCATAGGGACAGATACCCATTGACCAGGAAATAAAAAGATCATTTTTCACTTAAAATCTCAATTTATCTAAAAAGAGTAAAAAGATTATTATAATAATGTTTTATCAATGATATGTTTATTTCTTAGACGGAAAGGTAACGACAATCACTCGAATAGAGCCAAAAGGTATTTGTGGTGTAATCCTTCCGTGGAACGCACCAATGGTTATGTTAGGCAAAACTTTGGGTCCGGCGCTGGCGGCCGGCAATACAGTTATTATTAAACCTGCAGAACAGACTTCACTCAGCACTTTATATTTGGCCAGTTTAGTAAAAGAGGCTAATTTCCCGCCCGGAGTAGTAAATGTAGTGACAGGATATGGGCCGACAGCCGGCGCAGCCATTTCAGAGCACATGGAAATCGATAAAATTACATTTACCGGATCGACTGCAGTCGGAAAACTCATACAACAGGCGTCAGGAAAATCAAATTTAAAGAGCACTACATTAGAATTGGGCGGAAAGAGTCCTCTCGTTGTCTTCGATGACGCAGATATTGACGAAGCCGTCAATTTGGCTCATTTTGCAGTCTTTGTGTGCAACGGTCAGGTGTGCTGTGCCGGGAGTCGAACATTTGTTCAGGAAGCTATTTATGATGAGTTTGTGAGAAAAAGTACTGAATTAGCGGCGTCGAGGGTTGTGGGCGACCCGTTTAACATGAAAACAATTCAAGGACCACAAGTGAACGCTCAACAACTTAACAAAATTATCGAATTGATTGACAGCGGTATTAAAGATGGCGCTAAACTCGAAACTGGAGGCAAAAGGATAGGCAATAAGGGATATTTCGTGGAACCGACGGTCTTCTCTAATGTAACGGATGACATGCGTATCGCTCGCGAGGAAATTTTCGGACCCGTCCAACAAATTATTAAATTCAAAACAATGGATGAAGTGATCAAACGTTCTAATGATACCATTTATGGTTTGGGTTCCGGTATTATTACTAAAAACTTGGATAATGTCCTCACTTACTCTCAAGGAGTAAAAGCTGGAACTGTTTGGGTTAACTGTTATTTTGTAGTCACACCACAAACACCTTTAGGCGGATATAAAATGTCGGGATTTGGTCGAGAGTTTGGAGAAAACGCTATCTTTGAATATACGGAAACCAAAACAATCACAATAAGACTTCTCACCAAAAATTCTTAAATCAAATTTAGAGTCCAATTATTTAATGTTTTTAATATGAAATCATTTACTAAACAAAAATTAATTTCAATTATATTTACAATAAATGACTCAAAAAGTCTTTAATGATTTGAATTTTTCCAATTACAGTCAAAACACAATTATAAGACACCGTTATTATTTTTAAACCTCAAACCATTTTCATTGAGTTTAATGATATACCATTATTATATCCTCACAACTTTATAATCCCTAAAATACTCTGTAATTACTAATTAGTGAAGTCTTATAATTGTGTATTTACTGTATTTTCTATTAAATAATACTTTAATCTTTGGGTTCACTCTTAATCTGAAGCCCTTCTTCTTGGATATCATCGTCATCTTCTTCATCGACAGACTGTTCGTGAAGAACGACATATTCTCGAGTACTGAAACCAAATTTGATGACATCCTTTTCAAAGAGTTCATAAAAACGTTTTGATTCAATTCTTTGATTGTTAACAAACGTTCCGTTGGAGGCCTCCAAGTCTATGATATATGGCCTCACTTTCTTACCAACGGTTCCGTCTTCTCTATTGAACTCAACTAAACGGAATTGAATGACAGAGTGTTGTTTAGAACAGGAGGGATGATCTATAGGTATGTCCGCCACTTTACGATCTCTTCCCAAAAGGTAAGCGCTCTGACGATAGATTGGAATGAAGTTTAGAGACTCTTCTCCTTTGAAAGGATATAATCTCCATCTCCTCTTTGGTTTGTGCGCTTCCAGGGGTTCATTATATTTGATGACAACACCATTGAAAGTATTGGTATCTTCGGCTAATTTACCGCTTATTTCAAAATTTGGTTTTTGTTTTTCCACATTTTTTTCATCTTTTTTTGAATCCTTTTTGGAATCTTTACTCCAAAACTCTTCAGATTTAACCCTAACATTTTGATTCCGATCTCTGGATTCATAGGGTTTATATCTATTCTTATCCTCTGAATGTGTGTCACTTCTGTCATCATTTTTATGTGGTTTTGAATCTGAAGGTCTCAAATGTTTGTAGTGATCTCTTTCATCATGTCTTCGGTGTATTTGTTCCCTTTTTGCGCGATTTCTTATTTCACTTAAAGACATTTTACTTTCTCTTTGTGTTGAACTCCTATGATCTTCATTTTTACCTCTTTTAGAACTTTTCGAATCACTTCTTCGATCACTCATTGAATTCAATTTTAAATATTAAAATCAAAAACGACAACAAAAAAACATTCGCACAAAACAAGTGTTAGTAAACTTGTCGTCCAATAGAGGGAACACTACTCTAACACTACTCTAGATTTGCAAAATTGAATTAAAGTTGAATTAAAGTTGATAGAGTAACTCATAGAGTAATACTGATAAATTATCAGTGATAATAATTAAATTTCTTACATTTTTTCAATAAATGTATTCAAAAGCGTAACGACCACTTTAGTAAAGTGAGCAACCACATTTTATTATCAACTACTATACTTGATTTGGGTTTGAGGGTAAGTTTAAAGTTGGGTTTCGGCCCAAAACCCAACTCTAAACTTAACCCCAAAACTCTCGGGTTATGTTTGGTTTGAGTTAATATTGAAGTATGTTTTAAAATGACCACCCTTACTTGACTTAGACAATATTTGTCCTGTCTTTACCAGTAAATAACTTATGTAGTGATAAATACTTGTTTTGATATAATATTGTTTATGATTTGATTATATGCCAATTGATGGTTACTAGTAGTGACTCACTACGCTTTACAATATATGATACAGTAAAACCTCTATATCTCGACCCCAAACTGTTGTTTCAATGATCATTTTGTATAGAAAATTACCTCCATATCTAAGAAACTTCTATATCTCCACCAAATTTCTGTTTCCCAACTCGGGTTTAGTTATAGAGGTTTTACTGTATAAGTTATGTCAAGAAATAGGGAAAAATGCATGATAACTTATATGAGAAATAGCTTGCTAACAGATGCATTTTTATATTAAAGGTCAATAGATTAGAAATCACCTTGAATAATTTAAAATAGAACTTTTATGAACTGAATTTTTTCTTCATTATTTCTAAAATTTGACCCTAAATAAACTTTTTAAAATAATTTAATTGTGCCTTTCTTATATATCGACTTTGCATATTCTTTTTGAAAACTTATCTTCATATAACTTTTCCTATTCCCGGTTATATCGAAAGCGGTTACTTTCATAATGAAAGCTTATGATGATTACCGATATAACAGAATTGACCCCCATTTCGGTTTATTTAAATTTAATTTTCCGGTTTCGGTCCCTAAAATTACATAATTTTGGGCTCTAGAACAGAGCCATCAAATTGAGGACATCCCCAATGGAAGATCACTAACTAAGCCTATTATTTAAAAAAAATAGAATTTATAACAATTATTATTAAATGAGTTTTAGTCGAAAAAAAGTATTTATGTTTTAACTAAAATTCTAATTTATTTCATATCAATTGAATTATAAAAATTGTTAGAAAAATATTTACAAAAATTGTGTAAATCGTTAGATAATTAGAGAAAAAAAATGATGAAATGAATATAAAATCATTCAAAATGTAAAATTGAGCGAACATTTGGCCGTAAAAGTGGTTTTGTCTCTCAGTTTTGATTATTTGATTTACAATAAAATACAATCAAATATTTTCTAAATTCTTTCGATATTAAGACTTAAAGGACTTTAAATTCGAGGAATTCGAAGACATATTTGAGTCTCTTAAAGAAGTGGAACGTTTGCAAACGCCTGTCCAAATTGCACGGTGATTCTCATGAGTCTGTCAAATAATTAAATACTTTAAATACAAATATTTTATTAATAGAATATCAGTTAAATTATTTAATTAATTAACGAAATGTAAACTCACGGCAATCAGATTTCTTCTCCACTCAGACTCGCATTTGCCGTCACATTCAGGACACGGCCTCGACATTGAATACCCTCCGCATTCAGTACAGTCGAGAGTGATGTGATTTTGATGCCAACTGACTCCACACCTGTTATCAATAGAAATCAAATGAACATTTAATGCAAATTATTTAATACTTATATTAGTTTATTAAACAATTTCTTATCGTTAAATCAAAGTTTGTGTTTCGGTGACTCATTAACTCAATAATCACTACATTAATCAAATAAATAGATTCAATAGACTATTTCAACGTAAAAGCTCTTAATCGTCACATTCTAATGGAATTATTTTATTGCTCCAGGACAAATTCAGGCAAAATAAAGTTCTAACAAGTGATTTGATTACTTTTGATAACTTAATGCAAATGTAAAGGAAATTCTCATTTAATAAATTACTTAAAAAAAGTGTATTCGTGGCTAATAAAAGATACATTAATTAGAGATGAATTTTGAGTTATGCTTTAAGAATCAATACATTGATTGCTATTTATATCAATGAAATACTCACTCAAAGCATGAATTATAAAGTGATCGCAATCCTTCTAAAGTAATGCAATCCATTTCATATATGGAGTCTTCAGTATTGATGGTCGGGTCCATTGTCGACAACGAAGAGGAAGAAGAAGATATCCAATGAGGATAGAGAAGGCTTTCATTTAATGTTGGATTCACTTCAGATAATTTATATCCGTTTCTCTTTGAATCAATTCTTATCATTGGATCAGACTTTGAGTGACGAATTTGAAGACCTAAACAACAAATTTAGTCAAATTTTGGGCTAATTTTAGATAAGATAAGGAAATAAAAGTTTGTAGGAGTTTGCAATAGTTTGCAGGGTCATTGTAAACATTCCCAAATTTCAAAAGACAAATGTCTTCGTTCTGATAATTTTGGGAAAATCTGAATACATTCTAATGAATATAAGGAGAAAAAAATGTTCAAATTATGATCAAAAATAATCTTTTTAGAAGGTTTTCGCTCATTATTTAAGAAATTCCAAAACCATTTACTTTATTAATGTTTGTATTATTAAAATTAAATAAAAATAGAAGTCATTGTTTTCACTGAACACTATTTCTAAACTTTAACCGATGTTCGAGTGTTTTGTCAATTTAACTGATAATTCAATATATGAACAGGGTTAAACTTCAATTAACAAAACAGTTTTAACTGAAGTTTAAATTTAGAAACAAAATAAAGTGATTTTTAAACTTTGAATCGAAACTAAAGTTTATTTTAGAAATAGTATTAAATAACACTTTTAAGATAATTCCGTCAAATTTAGATAATATATTATCCAATATTTTACTCTTAATCTTAAAAATCATGTCAACAAGTTTAGCAAGGTAATATTACATTCAGTTAGTCTATAGAGTAGAAGTTGTTGTTATGATGAAATAACTCGACTCATTGCGATCATCTGACAGTTAAGTTAATCACAAATATTTTTAAAACAATTATTTGCCTCAAATATGGAACGGATTATTGTCTCAACTTTTTATCTGATTCTAAAAATAATTGAACTAAAAATATATTTTTATTTCAATAAACTATAAAATAATATTTGAATAAATACTAAATAAGTGATATAAATAAAATAGAAAGAGATGAAAACAAAGTACTGACCATGGTCCCTTTCACTCATCACTTGGAGGAGTGGAGGAGATTGAGATTTTGGTAAAAACATAACCGAAACGCTCTTCGTTTGAGGCATATTCGCCATACTATCGATGCAATAACTGTGTCGTTCGTTAACACTTGTGGTAAGAGATCAGAGACTGAATAACTGAAGCAATTATTAGTGGTTGCGCTCACTTTGATTACTATTAAACCAATGATTAAGACTCAGATTAATTAATTTGTTGGAAAGAACTCAAAACACTTTATTTTAATTAAAATCACTAATAATAGTGTTTTATCTAAAAATTCTGAATTTAATGAATTAAACAAAAGAAAACTTTAAATACTTTGATATCGAAAATAAAAAAGAAATGAATTGACATGAATTGACACAAATTGACACAAATTGTGTTTCGATCTTTTGATTATAAAATAATTGTTAAAACGATGAAAATGAGTGGCATTAGTGGCTTTGCCAGAGAAGACTTAACCTCCCGACTGTCTGAGAGGCAATATTTGGCTGACAGTAATGCCAGTGAACAGAGTTATATACAATACAACTTTGATGTTTAGGTCACTCACCCTATCAGTGGTAGAGATATACAGACTGTTGTATAGCGAGAGTCAGAAAATCCCCTACAGTTGGTTCAGGTTTGCGAGGGGTTGGCTTCTAGTGATCGGAAAACTTGGAACTCACGGTATATAATGTAATTCACAGTTGAATATGAAGTAATTCATTCAAACATATATGCAATGTATGCGTGTTTTGCCACTCATTGAATGCATGCGAGTGATGGGAACTCTGGTCTCATTCCTACTCACTTTCCTCGCACTCAGTTTTCATTCTGTTCCCATTCATTCACAATTTATGGTTCAGTCATTACCAAAGGTCTCGATTTGTTGAACTCATAGCTCAGACTTTTGTTTTTATTACTTTTGACTTTTCTATTGAACTGAAGCTGTGCTCTAAGATGTGCCTCAAATATATTTTACTCAAATATAAGGGGTATTTCTCTAAAATAAAGAACGCGCGGTGTTTGACACTATTCCTGATTTAATTGAGGCTAACATTGCCCTCAAATAATGACTAATTAAAGTTCAACTGATGACAACTCATTTATAAATTGTATTTATTGTTTGTTTGATAAGTGAAGATAAAGTGAGAGCACAACCAAAACTAATTAAATTGTAATCAATTGAATGGAATTTTTCTATGATTTCCATTTATCTCAATATCTTACCATAAATTTTATTTTATTTTATTTTTTGATAATAGGATTTCTATACTAAATATATTGAGAGTATTTTTAGAATATCTTGCGCTCAGTTTTGTCAACTCTTATCATAATTCATGTGACAGAACTTCAATACTGATTAACGTATTATTGCATTAACACATTAACACATGATTTCCTGATTCTTGAGGTGAATAAAATCCCTCTTAATCTTTGTTTTTGTTTATATTTATTGAATTAATTAGTAATTATTGTAATTAAAACTCAATCGAAGTTTTATTTAATGATATTATAATGAAATTCAGTTTATTTAACATTAGTTTAACTCATCTATAAATTGAGAGCAATAAACCAGAAATGTAGTCATTTGACGGCTCAGAATAAATTTCAGCGTTTATTTGGTGTGAATCACAAGACGAACATCAATGTCATTGTTATAATAGCCTCTATTCAATAAACTCTATTATATTGTATCCATAAAATGACCCCTTATTTTAAAATATTGACTCAAATATTAAGATAAAGAGTTTAAATCGAAAAGTTTTGTTATGTTTTAAAAAATTGGGACAAAACGGAACAAAATATATCAAATGACCCACAAATCATATCAATCAATAAATTTTATATTCGACAAATTCCTCGACACTAAACCACTGCACAGTTCATAGTATTCTCAATATTTCCAAAAAATTATTAAATTTTATTTTTTAAAACTATTTAAAAACAAAGATCGAGGAATGCATTAAGAAATCGATAAAAGAGTTTTCAATGGATTTTTCATACATTTTGGTGCAAAACAGGAGAAACGAGTGAACATTACTTTCGCATATTTTCGACCTATATTTCTGTTCTAATTTGTTGACACAGAATGGGAACGAGTTATAAATTTTGGTCATTTCTATCCTCCATTTAATAATTTTGAAAATACATTACAAATACAATAATTGTATTAACCATTTGAAACATTTTAAAAGCGATTAAGTTTTAATAACTTATTGGTTCAAAACATTGTCGACTTGAGTGCAAATTTCATTCCACGCAAACTTAATATCTGATTCTTCAGTAGATTTGGCGCAAATGGCAAAACGTATTATAAAACGTTGTCCGACTCGAGTTGGAGTCAAATGAATATTTTTGGCCTCATTTATGAGTTTAACTAATTTTTCATTCAATTCATTCGATCCCTAAAATTAATTAATTTATATATTAAATAAAATTTGATTAAAAATATTGAATTGTAAGTCAAACCTTAAGTCTAAAGCAAACGAGACTCAGTTCTACCGGTGAAGTCAACTCAAAGCGATCGTCTTTTACCAAATATGATTCAAATAGTTTGGCTAAAGCAACTTGCTAAAATAACAAAGTTTTCTATTGAATGTCTGTATAAATAGAAGTACTTTTTTTTATACTTTTCTGATATGTTTTTGCAATCCTTTAACGCCATAACTTCTGAAAACAAACCACATTTTGAGGGAACGGAATCTTCTGCCCAAAGGAATTTGCCAGTGCTTTAGGTCAACCAATTATTAGATTAGTTTTTAAACTTATATAATATCAGGGATGGCGAAAGGGGGTATTCCGGAATACCCCCTAGAAGGCAAAATTTTCAAAATACCCCCCCTAGGAGTTTGGAACCCTTAACATTAGCGTCTATGGACAGACACTAGGTCCGTTGGCATTTTTTTTTGTCTAGGGTAGGGTATTTTGCCAAAATACCCCCCCCCCTAGGACTCGGTCCTTTCGCCATCCCTGATAATATATTAAATTGTTGCTAATTGCAATTATTTCCTATCACTAAATCTTAAAATGTAAATGAAATGTTTGCACTTTAAAATAAAGCAAGGTTCATTTAATCCATTATAGAATTACTAACCCATAAATGACA
>JAQFZM010001206.1:0-20067 GCA_034695785.1 Galumna obvia | reverse complement strand
GTTTATTCACATAAATTTCAATTAAATTATAATTAATTATTATAAATATATTTTGATTTTTAAAAATTCAGCACTCACTAGCTTTAACTGGAATATATTGAATTAAATTTTTACTATTATTTTTTCAAATACAATATTATTATTTATTAATTAAAAATAAAATTGAAATTTCTTTTCATATAAATCTAGCCAAGGAAAATTATATTGGTTATATTTAGTTTTTCATAGTTAAGAAACTATTCCGTATATAATGCAAAAATAAATGCAAGTTATAATTTTTTAATTCGGATAATTCAATTTTTAATCAAAGAATAATTTAGTCTTAAAAAATTTTATGGAAATTAATTTGCTTATTTAATATTTCGAAAAGAAACAAATTTGAGAATAATTAGTTTATCACAAAACAAAGTTGGTTATTTTCCTTCTAGCAATAAATATTCTTAATAATTAATATCTTAATTAATAATCTTAAAATTTATAAATAATAATTATCAATTTGCTATTAACTAGATATATTTTTACATAAATTAAAATAAAATTTGTATATTAAATTTTTTATATTTATATTTATTATTATCATTTGATTGTAATATTTTATTTTAAAACCTATAATTTTTAAATTTAATAATGAATTCAGGTTACAACAATCGTATTGGCAACAAAAAACTGCACAAAGTTTATTATTAAAAAAATTTAACAAAACTTTTAAAAAAATATAACGATTTATATACAATAATAAAATACAAATATCTTATGGTAGTTGACATAAAAATCAATTGTATTTAATTAGTGGTTAGGAAATGATGGCCTCTGACACTTTGCTTATAAATTGAATAAATTGGATTAAAGTGTCTTAAAATAATTTAATAAGTTTACAATTAATAATGGATTAAATATTATTTAGTCATCGAGTATTAAGTATTAAATAATTAAAAAAATAATTTTTAACTAAAAGTCATAATTTGTGTAAATATCTTGAAAAATAAGATTTGCAATCGGTATGACAAAATGAATCAAAGTTTAAGTTAAATATTTGATTAAATCCATTAATAAGTATGTTAATCCGAACAATATTTATCCAATTTTATCACATGTCATAAGTCAATAACACCAAAAAAGTGGTCACACTTCTAACAAGGGAGGTTACCGTAAGTTGAATTTCAGATCAGCCTGAAACTTTCCTATCTTTTAAAGCTAATTTATTAATGAATTTAAAAAATAAAATTAGCTGCTAATAAATAAGATTTTAAAATTTATTCAAATAATAATTTATATAATTTGATACTGTAATTTTGAAATATTTTAAAATATATTCAAATTTTTATATTCAATATATACAAAATATTGAAAATAATTTTTCTTATAAACCATATTTTAAGAATTATTCAATAAAATTAGTACAATAATGATTACAATTAAAATAGTGTTCAAAACAAAATGAGTTTTTACACCAACTACAAAAAATAAAAGCATATTCGATACAAAGTGAACAATTATTTTCCAGAATATTGAAACAATATTCAACAGGATTTTGAAATTTTCCAGGGTGTGATTCAGCGTAGCCTGAAGAAAACCACGAATATTTAAAAACATTTTCAAATCGTGGAGATGACAATTGATTATGCACTAATGATTGTAGTTTAAGAATATTATTTCTTTGAAATAAATCCAGATCAATTTCATCCAATAATATTCGGTCTGAAAATTTTCTGACGAAATTTTTCCAAAATCTGAAGCCAAATCTATCTAATGGTTGAACCATTCCAGTTGTTTTTGGAGGAATAGTTAAAATTTCTAAAGATTTATCTTTAGGTGTAACGCTTTTAATCATTTCTTTATCTCTATATGAAGTCCAGGAGTCTAATAAAAGTACACTCCTTTCACCAACCTCTGGAAAAAATACCTCTTCAAACCATTCTTTTAACTCGACTTTTGTTAATTTTCCCGATTTCGTTGCCTTAATGCAAATGTTTGGAGCGGTGAATAGTGTTTGTTGTACTCTTGGACCAAATTTTCCAGTCGGTTCTTGAAGTACAATAAATAAAGGGGATAAAAGCTTACCACTTTTAGAAATCGTCAGTTGAATAGTGTATGAATGGGTTGTTCCAGAGATTGATTGAGCAACGGTTTCGACACTTTTAACCCCTTTATAATCTAAAGTTCGTCCCGAATGTATTTCTTTATTAAATCCAGATTGATCTGTATTGAAAACCTGATTGTCTGGATAGTCTTTAATAAACGTTTTAGTTGAATTAACGAATAATTTAGCTGTCATTAAATGATCTTCTTTTTCTTGAGAATAATTTCTTGAAACGAATTTGGTAATTTTTCTGGAAACTATACGATATTGTGTTTTAAACTTCCACAACCAATGCTTTGAGGCATTAAAGGTTTGAAAATTAATTTCATTCCTTTTCCTTATTGCCCATCTCTTTAGATCACTGTCATGTACAATCAAATTGTTATTTTTGGCTTTAATAAACTCATTATAAGTGTAATCCCATATTTGTTTCAACATTTCATTTCTTGTGCCACTTGAATATAATTGTTTTTCAAAGATATAGAGTTGTTGTGTTGATGTGATAAATCTATATCTATTAGACACACACTTTAAACTCAATCGTTTTGTTTTACCACTTTTCCAAAACTCAACTGCTTTTCTTTTATCTTCAAATGAAATGAATTGTTTAGGCTTTTTTAAAGGACTTGAGGGTAAACTTTCACTTTGAGATGATTCTTCTGTCTCTTCAATCTCCTCATCCTTATCAATGTCTTCATAGACTATATCTTCACTAATCGGTTCACTTTCATCTATTTCTAAATTTTGTTCGGTTTCTATGAAATATTCGAAGGATTTCTGGCAGTTCTCAATAATTCCTATACATAAATATATAAATAATATTTTATCATTCAAATTTAAATATATTTTTAAAAAATAATGGAATTCAATTAATAAAAATAGAAATGATTTCTTTAAAAAAGTTCCTATAACAATATTTTAAATCATGATTCTATTTTAGTAAAGAAAATTAATTTAAAATATTTATTCTAATTTTTTCCTGTTTTTATGTTCTTGATAATATTTATTAATCATTTCTTTATTATAAAAGAACAATTTTAAATTTTTATCATACCAATCTCTCTCTCCCTCTCCCTCTCTCTCTCTCTCTCTCTCTCTCTCTTTCTCTATGTTTCTTTGAAAACATTAAAGTATTATATAAAATGTTTATTATTGAAAACTTTCATTAAATTATTGATTTTTATTATTTAAAAATGTTTTTCATTAAATGTTTAGTTTAAATAAATATAACATTTGATAAAACATAAATAACCATGATCATTACACTATTTTATAAAAAAAAACTTTAACTAATATTAATTGTGAATTCAATATCGATATAAAATGTTTGATTCCTTTTAAAAACTATGATTTCTATAACACAAATGAATTTGATTTAGTTTTTATTATTTGATAGTGTCTTTAATTTTTTATAATGGAGTAACATTTTTATGTCTCATCTCTTTATTAATGATATAAAATTTTCAATTTATAGAAACTTTATCTGATCAATGTATTGATGATGATTGTAAAAGCATGGCCATGTATTATTGATAAAATGATTGCATAGTTTTGAAAAATATTATAATTTTAAGTTCAATTCATTACTTTCTATCACAACAATAATCGAAACAATTATTTTATTCTAAAATATCTTTATTTGTGAAAAAAATACTTCGCTTCAAATTCTCTAAAATAAACGCATTTTCTTTTAAATCCATGTATATATTTTAGGCTAGATTATCTTACATAAAGTTTAATACCTATATTTTCTAATTGGATATGTGACAAATTAAAAGTAAATAAGGTTTTTATTAAAAATAATTATTTTAATATTCAAAATATTCTCAAATTTTGTGTGAAATGAAAATAAAATCTGATTATTTTCTGACATACTCTCTCTCTCTCTCTCTGATAGTAACGGAAAATTTGGCCTTTTTGATAGAATTTTAAATTAGCAAATTAATGAAAAATAAGTAAAATGTTTTAAAATGGCTTAAATGGTATTCATTGCTAACAATAAATGCTTTCATTCAAATGTCAAGAAAATTTATTTAAACTTTATTATAATACTTATTTTATTTAATTGAATTTATCGATAAAAATAGATATTATTTTTAAACAATTAAGATTTTATTCCAATTTAATAATAATTTTTATTTTGAAATTTAAAAATGAAAAATAATTTTTTGAAAATACAAAATAAGTGTTTCCAAACTTACCTAATAAGTGTTCTTTAAGTTCGATTTCTTTTGAATTTATAGGCGTATTCTTTATCTTTTTTGATTTGTATTCATCAAATAATAATTGGACTACATTTAATGGGTTAATTATATCCATAATTACAAATTATGCACAATTAATATAACAATAGACACAATAAACAAAAATTTTGTAAACAATTTTAACGCATGTGTGTTATCCAATTGTGTTATTTATAATTTTGAGCGGAGCTTTTAATATTATGATATATATAATTGAATATTTGCGATTCAATGTAAAATTACTACACAATTACAGTTTTTAATTTTGACACTTTATTATTTGAATAAATTTTAAAATCTTGTTTATTAGCAGCTAATTTTATTTTTTAAATTCATTAATAGCTTTAAAAGATAGGAAAGTTTCAGGCTGATGTGAAATTCAACTTTCGGTAACCTCCCTTGTAAGAAAAATTTAACAATGAGTTTGTTACAAATGTTTGTAATAAATAATAGCTCAAAAATGCTTTACATTCAAAAACTAATTTATTGAATTAACTAAACTAATATAGACAAATTGCATAAAAGCCAAAAATACAGAAAAATTGTTTCAAAATATTAGGTTTTGCTTTAAAAAGTGAACAAATTTAGTGTCGCTCAATCAATAATGAAGGTCCCAACATATTTGAATATTTCTGGCAAACCTGAACACATACCTGCCTTTTCGTTATATTTTTTATTCTTCCAAAAATTAAACTTTAATAAATAAAACATGATTAAAATCCTTCGATTAATTTTTAAATTAAATTAATTTTAATTTTGTGCAGAATTTTGTTGCCAATACGATATATAGTTGAAAAGTTATTAAAAATTATTGTCTAAAAATAATTGAAAATAAAACTAATCAATTAAACATTTTTTGATTTCTTATTTTAAACTGTAAATCATTAAAACAATTTATTTAAAAATATCCAATAATTTGTTAAACATTTTATGGGGAATTCTCCTGTGGCGATTTTATTTTGTATAAATAATAAAATTAATTCCATTTAGTTAAGTATTATCAATATATTTTTTCAACAGATTAGAAACAGTTTTGATATTTTCCGTTAAAAGTCTGCATTCAATAACTTTTATTTCAACTCAAACATTGATGAAAACAAAAATATTATAAAACATTAAAAAAAGATTAATTTTATTGATTTATTATTATTATTTTGGATTTATTAATAATTTTATTAATATCGATATTTAAATTATTTATATCGATATTATTGGTTTATTTTGATATCGATACTATTTCTATTTGTTTACCTTTTTATGCTTTTGAATTAATTTTTATAAATATTGTAAATTTTGTTTTAAGCAATCTATTATGATGAATTTTTTAGGGGTATATTTTTATAATAAAAGTCCTAAGAGTCCGCTCTATGATAATTATTTACATTGATTTTTATATATGAAAGATAGCCTTAAATATACATTAGATTAAGTTTGAATCTTTATATATAAAGTTTCGGAAATATCTATCTCCGAGGCAAAATCGCTAATAATTTCTAAACTATGTGGCTGATTACAATTTATTTTTTTGCTGGCTAACCACGAAATGTTCCAATTCAAAATAATACAAGTAAAATATTTTGATTAAATGAACTAGGTAAAATTTTTACAAAATATCAAATACATTTTTTCATTAATAATATACAAATTAAAAGTTTTTTATTGATATTTTTACATCAGGGATGAGATGATCGCTGCTCTGAATGAGACATTAAAAGAATTGACAAATGTGTCTTGGATGACTTAATTCATTGAATTGATTAATTCTATGCCTCGGCGCTGTCTTGCTGTGCAAGATTCTACTGGTGGCTATACTAGCTATTAGTTTTCTATTTTAAAAATTGCAAAAGTTAATTATCTTTAAATAAAGTTTTTATTTGTTTATTTCTCGAAAATTCATCTTGTTATTATTGAATTGGGACATTTCTTGGGTATTTTGCAAAAAAACATAATTGAAATAGGTCATCTAGTTCAAAAGTTATAAGTGATTCCGTCTCGGAGTTAGATATTTCCGAAACTGTATGTCCTCAAATGGAATACAATGAGCCCATTCCTAGACTTGGAAACCCTTCTAAGAGTGTGAAAAACTTGAATTTTTACAATAATTAGTCACAATTAGTGATAATTTCTTTAATTAATTGTCTATTATTTATCATTTATTTTATAAATAACTCACTTAATGTAGTCTTCAATAATAATTACATAAAAATTATTCATTATTTACTGTTTGACTTAATTGTTAAACCAATTGTTTAAATATCTATAAAATTATAGAATTATTACAAATAAATAAATATGATATTACGTTTAAAGCCTCTGGATATGTCCGCTAATGGAATTGTGGCTAAGCTAGGTGATTTGTATGACAAACGCACCCACCAATTCGCCACAACTCAACTCTTTAATGAAAGAATCCCCGAAGAACTGGTGATTAAAACAAATCTCAATAGGATAAAGTTGTCCCACGATTACCAAAATACAATTAAGGAAAAGACAAGTGTCAAAGACGCTCTTGCTCAACTAAATATAAGACAATTGGCTATTATATTTGGCTACTCTATTTGGCTTTGAAGGGTCATATTCTAAAAAACAAGAGGATCTGATCGAAAAGATAACAAAATCTTCTTCTGTTTTAACCCATCGAATGACAATTAATCTAGGTGAGAATCAGTTGCAGGCTATTATTAGTGAATCGGCACTCAAATCAACCGATTACACTCATGTAGTGACCGGTATTACTTATGGGGGGAACGTTGACCTTTCGGTTGAATGTTCTATTAGTGAAAGGAAAAGTGGCCAAGATACTTTGTTAGAGGCTCAAATATTAAGTTTACTTAAATCAAATCTTGAAATTAAATCTAATGGAAGGTATATTAAAAACAATTACAAGTTTAATTTGACTTCTAATAGTATTGATGAATTCCCACAAAGTTTTGACGAGGCAAATAACCTTGTTAACAAAGCAATTAAGTCTTTGAAAGAAGAAGAAAATGGAGAGCCGTTTATCTATTCACTAACTCCTATTAGTGATATAAAAAAGATGAGAAATGGCTCTAAATTTTGAGTGTTTTTCACTCAAAAAACATCAAAAAATAAAGACTTATAACTTAAGATTTATTAAGTATTAAAGTCACAAATCTATTGTGTAAAATATCATTATAATATTACAATAGATTTTATTAAATCAACTTCATTGACAACTAAATTATTATACAATAAATTCTCGTTTAAGGCTAACAATTAGCCATATTCTTATTACGCCAAAATTTTACCGCAAAAAGTGGTCTTAAATGGAGAATTTAGAGCTCATTTTTAAAGATATTTTTATTCATTTTCACTATTATTCTATTTACTATTTTAATATTACAAATATTACTAGGTGGAAAATATTATTCTCTGAATACAATACTTCTGTTATAATCTCAAAAAACAAGTCATTTAATGAGCTTTAATTTTGACGAATAATATGCATTTAAAAAATTAAGTATCTCATAAAATATTCAAGCAAATTACTGTTTTCAATCATTCCAAATAATTTGTTTAATAGCAGAGAGAATTGCCTTAAAATTGATTATATTTTCTAATATTGGATAATATAACTCAATTGTGATTTGCATTACTATATAAATGAATTATTTTACTGAAACTTTTAAACGTTTTAAATATATTTATATGAATTAATAAAATGTTTTAAAGTTTATTTGTAAAGATTTTAATACTAAAAAAAGTCAATCATGCCTTCAACTAAATATGACTTATGTTTAATAAAATTATATAAAATCCTTTTTAAAGAGTTATTTCTATAAAAGTTCATAAAAATGTATTTTAAAAAATGAAAATAAAAATAAAAAAATGAGTTGATTTTCAAAAATTTATCAAAACTTTTATTTCAAATATTTTATTTCGAATTAAATAAAAATAAAAATAAATTAATTTTTTATTAAATCGATTACAAAAAATTGATTTAAACAAAAAACAATTATAAGATATTAAAAAAGGTTTCAGTTTTTGGTTTATATAAATAAAATCAAATCAACAAAACTTTTTAATAAAAGCTTTAATTGTAATTAAACTAAATTTAGTCTAAAATTAATTTATTTAATGCTTTCTAATTCTTTTTCGATTATATGTTTGTATTGAGAAAATCCTCCCTCAAGACATTCAACAGTCTTATTATGACAATACCAGAGCTCTTTGCAAACCATTTCTATCATTTGTTGGTCGTGTGTCACAAGAATTACACCGCCTTTGAATTGGTTGAGGGCTTTGGCCAAAGCCTCAACTGTTTCCACATCCAAATGATTAGTCGGTTCGTCGAGTATTAGTAAATGTGGACTAAATTCAGTGTTTTATTTAGAATTAGAGATAATTTACAAATTTTGTAAGAAATCCATACTTGCAAAGAGTCATATTAGCGAATGCGACCCTTGACTTCTGACCACCAGAAAGAGATGCCATCGATTGTAGGCCTAAGTCACCAGTAATGCCAAATCCACCCAAATATCTCCGATAATGTTCTTCAGGTTTTCCTGAAATTACCACTAATTTAAACAAAAACTCTATTAATAATGTGATAAATACCCGGATATTTAGAGGCCATAAATTGGAGAGGGGACATATCCATAGACAACTGGTCGACGTGATGTTGGCTAAAGTATCCGATGGCCAAATTCCTGTGCGAATGTCTCATACCACTTATAGGATCTAATTCTCCGTTCAATAGTTTTAAAAGTGTTGTCTTTCCGGAACCGTTGTCGCCAACAATACATATCCTCGATTCGAGGTTTGTATTTAAATTGATTTTATTAAGAATAACATTAGTCTTGTCGTAAGCGAAGGTCACTTCGTCTAACTGTAGTATCGGTGGTGTCAGTGATTCCGGTTGTGGTAAACGTATCACTACTTCTGAATCCTTTTCAACGGGTTTTAACTCTTCGAGTCTTTCCAGAGCTTTGATACGACTTTGAACCTAAAAACAGTGGAACAGACATAAGATAATACAACTCTGGAGCGATGGTTACTCACAATTGACGCCCGTTTAGCGTTATATCTGAACTTATCGATGAACTCCTGGACGTGTTGTCTGTACTGTAGTTGTGATTCATACTCTCGCTGTTGATTCTTAAGCTTTTCAGTCATCGATTTGATGAATACATCATAATTTCCTCTATAGTTCTCTATTCGTTGTGAATGAAAATGAAGTACATCTGTGGGAACAGTGGCTAAGAATGTTCTGTCATGAGATACAACCAAAAGGGTTGACTCCCAATCGTTGATCAGATAGTTTTGTAACCAAATGATTGCTTTCATATCTAACATATTAGTCGGTTCGTCCAGAAGTAAGAGGTCTGGTCTTGAGAAGAGAGCGCGGGCTAATGCTATTCTCATACGCCAACCACCAGAGAATGTCTTTGTGGCTCTTATCTGCATTTCCGGAGTAAATCCCAGACCTAATCAATAAAATTTGTCATTAATTAAGTTTAACCCTTTGCTTAAGACTGACCGCAAAGTATAATCGAAGCCCTGGCCGGTGCCTTATCCGCTTCAATGGCCGACAACTCCTGGAAAACTTCACTCAATCGTTGTGTCTCATCTGAAGTCAGATCTGCTTTGGAAGACAACTGTTTTTCTTCTTTGAGTAATCCATCCCTAACTTTATCGCATTCAAGAACTGAATCAAGAGCTCTGGTTTCGTCTCCGATTACTTCTTGTTCGACGTGGAGTACAGATATGTGCGACGGAATCATTAGAGAACCGTTTGATATCATGTGAAGAAGTGTCGACTTTCCGATACCGTTTCGACCGCACAGACCATAACGACGGCCATAACCTAAAATCAAATGAAAGCACAGGTAGTTTAGATAAATATGTACTGAAGTCAACAATAAATGATTACTTAGTGTCAGTTGTGCTGATTTGAGGAGTATGTGATCCCCAAACGCCACATCAAAATTGTCTATTTTTACGTCTTTGGTCTTATGAGTGCCTCTCGACTCAGATTTCACATCCTTTTTGGATACCATTTGGTTCGCTATAGAGGAAAGACATTAATTACTGTAGAAAACCAGTGAATTTCCAAACCTGTGGCCTCTTTTAACGATTGAATGATTGGCTTAAATTCTTGGGGATTATTATCTCTTTTCTCTGCCTTTTGTTTGAGTTTTGCCTCCGCTTTCGACAACTTTTTAGTGTCTACTTTTGACTCTTTCTCTCGACTTGAAGTCCAAATGGATTTCCAGTCATCGGCGGTGTCGTCAACTCTTGAAACAATATTTCCCAATTGAACCGGTGCTGTGAGTCGACTGTTCGCACCATTAGTTGTCTTAACATTTCTGTAAATAATAAAACAATGAAACACTTCTTCGCTTATCTTAAGACTCACACATTGATGACATCAAAAAGTTTGTCACAAATCTCTTTGATTTGTCCCTCAATTTGTTCTTCATTGTTGTCGACATCATAACAAGACTGTAGTACTACTCCGATGGCCTCTTCTATTTGATCCACCGATTCAAATGTATCACAAGTGAGGACACCTTCAAAAATAAATAGCCAAGAGTTAAATCAATGTTAAATGAGCATCAAAATGAGCTTGGTTATTGAGAGATGACGAAACCGAAACGTACCGATTATGTAATCTTGCAAATGTTGGTCAATATGTGGTAATTGTGTTGAGATAATTGTCGATAAGTCAGTCGTTGAACACATGATTTCATACAAAAAGCTATTTTTTACACAAAAAAAATGAAAAATTTATTAAATTATCACAAATTATGGCATAAATTAAATAAAATTAACAAAATATGTGTAAAACTATTGCATATGAACTACGTCTTTAATGAACGGCTCATTTGAGGACATACTTTATGACTGCCGCCAAACGACTCATTTGTGGACAAAACGCATGTTTTTTGTGGTAATTGTTTTGTAAACAAATAACAGTTTTATTCAAATTTAGGCCAAATTAATCATTAATTAATACATCTATTTATCTGTTTGTCTTTTGTGGCAAAATGTCTGAAAAATTGGATGAACTCTACGACCACTACAATAAGTTGGACGCCGCCAAAGATAATATACAAGAAGTAAGTGACAGCTCTTCAACCATTTTGTGCATCAATTCATTTGATTGATGGCAAATATCTTAGATTTTATTGATAGTATCTTTAGATGATTAAAAACGGTATGATCTTACACCAATTATTGATGATTAGAAAGCTATGATTATGATCTGATCCCTATTCTTAACACATTTATTGATTACCGGCTTTTCTATCAATCATTTGACACAAATCTCTTATTTGTATTACAGTTTGAGTCCTCATATCTGTCGATATTATCATCAGTGAAAGGAACTCAACCGGAGAAGCAGTTGTGCTCTCAATTCATATCAAAATTCTTCGTTAATTTCCCCCAACACTACGACACAGCCATCGACGCACTCCTCGACCTCTGCGAAGACGATGACATCACTGTATATCTCATTATCTTAGATATGATTTACTCTAACCATAAACTTTGTCTTCAGATCAGACGCCATGCAATTAAAGAATTGCCGAATATATGTCGCGAACGCAAAGAATACGTACCAAAAATGGCTGACGTTTTGGCACAACTTCTTCAGACCGAAGACAATAACGAATTAACAATAGTTAACCATTCGTTGACAACTTTAGCCAAATGTGATCCCAAAGGATTCTTCGGTGGTCTCTTCTCACAGATTATCGGCGGCGAAGAGATTGTTCGCGAGAGAGCCATCAAATTCTTAAAGGATAAGATTAAACTCATTCCTACAGATGTTCTCACCAAAGAAGCGGAGGAATCATTTCTAGAAGAGAGCCGTAAAGTAATGGCAGACGTATCTAAAGACGAATTTATCACTTTTATGACACTTTTGGGTTCTTTGAAAATATCTAAATCATTGACTGGACAGCAGACACTTATGGATATCGTTAAAGAACAGGCAGAACTTAATAACCCCTTTGACGTAAGTTCTTGTCCTCACCTTTTGTTTAACTAATTATTATTAAATATTATTCTTAGGCTTCAGAATTGGATTCTGTGGATAAGCTATTGATGTCTATCAGACACGGAATACCCTTTTTCTCGGTATTTGAGACGCAATTTATCTGTTGATTAATGTTTTATTCCATTTGTTAGCCTTTCATCCCTTCGACTGAATTTTTAAAATATATTTGTATTCAAGTATTGCCTGAATTGTCTCAATTGGAGACCAAACAGTCCGGAATAGAATTGGATTTTCTCCAACTTTTGGCCGAAATGTCGCCGTTTATGTCACCCAACGCCGACTCAATTGAAATCGAAAAGTGTTTGTTGAAAGTCTTTAATAAACTCTTAGAATATATGCCGACTCCGCCTCCAATCATAGAAACAGAGACACTGAACACCACAAATGGAACCGACAGTGGACCGAGTCTTCAATTCTCACATATCGAGTGTCTATTATATGCATTTCAACAGTTATGTAAACTCAGTCCTCAGTTTTTATCTGATTCCCAGTCGGAACGGGTCAAGGACTTCAAAATTAGATTACAATACGTTGCCAGAGGTCTGTCCCAAATGACAAACCTTTCATTAAATTTATTAAACTTTATTTTCTTCAGGGGTTCAGAATTATATAACAAAACTGAGGAAATCCCTGTCCGCTGTGAAGGGAGAGGCCCTCAAATCGGAGGAAAATAAACTAAAAGTGATGGCATTAAAGACCACAAACAATATAAATGTTATGATTAGAGATCTATTCAAAAGTCCCCCAACTTTTAAGTCAAGTATTAGCCTTTCGTGGAAACCCATTAATCCAAAGGCAGCACCAATGAGTCCACCGGTTGTTATCAAAACCCCAATTACTGTCGCCACTGAAACAGAGACAAAACCATCGAAGAGACAACCGATTACAGCACCGGAAGGCGCCTCTGAAGCGAAAAAGGAACGCAAAATATATGCACCGCCGGGTCTGACATTCATTGCTATGAATTTCACTGATTTTAATCAATTTTAAACTCTTAGGCGGAAAATTCAGTTCAGGAATGAAACGAAATTTCAGTTTTAATAACTCAAACAGAGGCGGAGGAAACAAATTCAGAGGCGGCAGAGGAGGAGGTTTTAGAGGGGGTCGAGGCTATGGTCGAGGATTTAATCGATGGAGTAATTAAATGAGTAATCGTTTGAAACTTAATTAACATTAAATCTAATCATTTTTTAAGAGATATTTTAAATATTTCTCTGAAAGTTTTTTTTCAGTTTTGACTGATTTTATTGAAATTTAGTATATTTTTTGTTTCGATCAAATTTTTTACCGATTCTTTTGCACCAAAACATTGATTTTAATGTAATTCTTGTTTGAAGTATTGGTTTTGTCATAACATTAAATGTTGTTTTCGATCATAAGATTTCATTAAATAGTATTTAAATCGAATTTATTTATTGAAAAATTAGTTAAATTAATGAATGTTTACAAGAGTTGTGATATTCGTCTATAAATTGATTATAAATTGAGTTATATATTGATGTCAGTCTTCATCCAAACTAATGGTAATCATAAACATTAGTCCAAAGCCGACAAACATTGCTATGAACTGTACGATTGGCGACAGTTTAGAGACTCTTTCCTTTTGTAAGATCTCGAAGAATACAATGTATATAAGAGTTCCCGAAGCGATGGCACTCAACAGTATTACTATTGGGTTGATCTCACTGTGAGTGTCGAGTGACTGTTCCGCAATCATTACCGAAAATATGCCGATTGGAGACCAAATTGAGAAGAGAATCATATGGAAGAGAACCACCAACAAGTTTTGACACTTTTCATACAACTCAACACTTATGATGAGTGCAATCATTAGTTTGTGTGAAGCGATTGCTATAAACATTGTCCAGATTTCGTCGGACTCGGCTCTCACTCCTATTGATATGCCATCAAATACTGAATGTATTGAAAACGAGGCGATTATCACTAATCCATGAAGAAAACGAACAAGTAGTCTATCTTGTGTTTGATTCTTATCTTGCTCATCACCTGATAAAAGAAGTACTTTTTTAGTAAACTTGTAAAAGGGGTCAAATATTCTTAAAGAGTTAACACTGTTTTTGAATGTTTGAACACAAATTCTGTGAGTTTTCAAAGGAATTTTCAAAATTCTTTGGGTCCACTCAAAAATATAGTTATACAGTAATATCGGGGGAATACTTACAGTGATGATCGATGACAATAATGACATCGCTTTTATGGCTTTGCGCTCTACTCTGTCGAATAGAGTCCGGATTTATTATGGCTGAAGTCTCGTCAAACTCGTCCTCATCTCTATTACTGTTATTATTGACAGTCGATTGCGATTCAGACTTTTGATTGTTATTAAGATTGTGGGTAACTGTCCTGTCGTTCAACACATTTGTACTGTCCTTTGGCTCATGTTTTTTGCCGAGAAGTGAGTGCATAACAACTTCAGCGAAATATACGATAAAAAATCCGACACAAATAGCTATCTCTAGATATGGAAGACTCAGGTCTTCAATACTTTTAGGGATGTGTTCTTTGGTTTCGCCAAATACTGAATGATTTGATTTAAGGTATTTCTCGAAATTATTCCTCACTTCGGGTATCATATGAACCAAAACTGTGAAGAATAGTATTCCTCCGCCCACTTGTGTTATCACTTGAATGTAAATATTCGAGGAAAGAATGGGCTCTTCATGTCCTCCTCGGCTACTATTCTTCCTCTCCTTATCCTGAGTTGTATTCTTGCGAATCCATTTCTGGTAGAGATATACCGGAACTGTTCCCACAACAAGTGTTAAGAAGAATAAAAGTGTTGCACTTATCGAACGAATTGCCGTTAAATTCATTACTGAAAATAAATTCAATTTAATTAAATGGTTTAATAAAATTAAGTTTATTATTTGACTAGATCATTTGAGACACTAACAAGGACTAACCTTAAACTAGCCTCGACTATATTATGCAACAAAATTGCAAGAATATCTTTATAGTAATGCTCAAAACAAAAGAGTCATTACTTTTATTTTTTTGAATAATTTTCATTAATTTATAGTTTATTATAATAGAAATGATTCGACAATAAATTAATTCAAGTGTTAAAAGTCGATAAAACGTTACTTTTCCGAGCAAAGAACCTTGGTTAAATATCAAACATTTGATAATCTTGAGAAAACTTTTACTCTAGGTTATCTACAAATATTGCAAGCTCATAAAATAATCATTAATCACAAAAAAAAGTAAGGAATATCTTAATTACATTTAATTTATATTTAAATAAACCATTAAATGTATATAAGAGTCGATAGTTTATGGCCCAAACTAGAGAACCAAATGGGACCGGACGGGACATACCTAAATTGTTCTAGGCCACTGAAAAGTAAGGCTCGATCAGACCTATGATTCTTTTTATCCGATTTTGTTCTCAAACCCAAACTATTGGCTATAATTTTATATCCTTTGAATGTGAGCACAGAATAATGGTATCACTTTTTCATTCCTTTAGAATGAGTCAATGAAGAGCTCAGAATATGATCTGTCAATAAGTCAGTAGTTATTATTTTAAGATTAAAATATATTTATATTCAAAACACGTTTTCGATTAAAAGAGTTGTTTATTTATTTTGCTAGATTATTATCATGGTCATATTATTTACTAATGAAATAAATAGGAGCTTACTTATCACAAGGTATTAATACTTGCAAGCTCACTTTATTTGAACAAAGACATTGTTATCATTTAAGCGGAAAAATTTGCAAATCATTAAAATAAAGTCAACGAAATAAAGTCTTACCTTAAAAGCAAAGAACACATGAAAAGTATCAAGAACACTTTTAAGATAACTTGAGCTTAGGTTACAATAATATCAATTAAAGTCAATAAATGACTAAATAATTGATGAGTCCGCAGGAGTTCTCAATTATGGGGTGTTTCATATGAGAACAGGGGTTATACCAGTGCTGACGATAAGCACTATTTCTGATAATTGATTTCATCAGTAATACAAACAATAATATTAAGACTTATTTACTAAATATATATGAAGTTTGAGCTATAATTTAAGCGATATATATTCCATAGATAAGATATTATTAATATCCAGGTTATTATTGTTACTTATGTTGGAGTGAACAAGCAAATAATCAAGACCAGGATGTTTATCAAACTCTTGTAAAATCAGTAATAATATACTTCCCATAAAAATATGTGTAAAATGATCTCAACTATGTTTGCATAAGATATAAATTATCAGGATACTACCAAGGTGGTATATAGAATTGAATTTTTATCAATTCTATCACAAAAATATGTATTTTTTGCGAAAATTATCGGAAATATTAATAATTAGAGTTTAAAATTATCAAGATAACCTTGATCATTGTTGCAATTTAATATCGTAAAAATAGGCATTTGATAACATTTTGATTTAAATAGAATGAGTTAATAATTGAAAGATTAAAATATCAAATCATAACAATAAGTGAACTTTTAGTTAATATTAATGGAGTTTAAATAAAATATCCTTGTTTAATGTTAACCATTTCCTTTTTAATTTAGAATTACTATTGAAATCTGCGGTCAATAAACAAATAGAATTCATATTTAATTGGCTAGAGTTTAAGCCTTTGATCTTGCACAAATTAATGTAAATGTTTAATTGATATTAATTTATTAGTGATTATAAATATCTTACAAGATTATTAATATAGCAAGGTTAAATTAATTGAAATACAGTAGAAACTGTCTGTTATGAATGGGCAGATGTCAGCTCAATCTTACAAGAGGTAATATAAGTTGTAAGGTTAAATTAATTGATATAATTAGAACAAAAAACGGTCTAACTTTAATTATTGACAATTAGTTAATAATTAAAACATTTAATAGAATATAAACGAATATAAACTAATATCTTAAGACATGTCTTTGAATACTATTTCCAAAACAATTATAATTCTCATGATTTTATGTGAAAACCTTATAGAGAGCGACCGATCCATTGATTATGTGGTCTGTTCTTACATACATCTGGTTAAGGGTCGGCAAAAGATCTACTGTTTAGAAGACTATCGACAGTTTTGTTGTTATTATATTAAGAACAGTTTAGAGACACTTATAAAGATAGTAATTAGACGAAGACAAGTGTCCACTGCTGTCACTTCTCTGAATTCATGGATGAAAACTTCAATCTCTGCTTTCATTGTATTCTTCTTTGGTTTTGATATTCTTTTGTTTTGTTTTTTGTTTTGATGACATTTTTATCCATTATTTTCTGTTGTCTTAAGTCTAAAACCAAAGATATAAAGTCAGAGTCATTGAGTCAAAGTTGAGAAGACATAAGTGAAGAGGTGACCACTCGAAGCACTTCTGGACACAACACTAGTGCTGATATGCAATCGTTATCCACTTCAAGGTCTTCAGTGGATGTGAAGTTGCAAAGTGGCAAGATCAATTTGAATATTCCAAACCAAAAAGTAGTGAATAAAGAAGTGTTAAAAGTGCCTAAAATTAGCGGAAAATTTGAGAAAATGCCTGAAAAGACTCCGATGTTTACTAATGAAAAGATAGACAAATTGTATCAAGGTGTTTCTACTAAAAAATTGATTCGGGAACTCAATAATTGAAAGATTACCCGAATTATGGCAAAGACATAAAGAACTGTTCTCTCGAGATATAGAAATGTTTTATCTTTTCTTTCATATGATAGGTGATTGTAATTACCCTTGTAATTACCCTGGGAATTTTTCAAAAATTGACTGAAATTTTTCGTTCAAAAGATATAACTCAAACATTAGTCAAAGATATTACACCCAATATGATAGACCTGATCGTTAGTATGGGTACAGAACATAATTGATTCACTGTTTAGAGATTATGAAACACCAATGGGTTCAGAATACTAAAGATAAAAGACCTAGATGATTTCAATCTCAAATGTGGATCACATATGAGATCATGAGTTCAATCGTTTTAAACATAAGTTATCCATATATTCTCTATGGATAATATGAGTTCACGACCCCTATGATAGGTGATTTTGGCGATAGTTAATTTTTAGATTTTAACTTAAAATACAGTATAATTCCTCTTTAATGAAGGGGAAGATCATGGAAATCTGTTCATGATACAGGAATGTTCATAACATAAACCTATAATAGTCAACATTTAAAGTAGCTACAGCCAAAAGCACCTATCATAGGGGTGGTGAACTTATATCACCCATAGACAATATATGGAGGACTTAGTGTTAAAAAGGATTGAACTCATGATTTTATCCCTAGCTAATTTAAAGGTATAACGATTCATCAATTTTATCAAAATATGTTCTTAAGACACAGATATTCACAACAGACCATTTCATAGTTGAGGATTTATACTCTATTATTATAATTAATCAAATTGAGTCCTCCCTATGACTAGTAGTCGACTAATACTCAACTATTGATTTTCAAATAAACTCAAACTTATTCTAATTAGTCTTAACTATTACTAGTAATATGACTTTAATAATGTGTTTCTTTTTCCTAAAGAAACAGATTTTAGTCTAAATTATAATCAGTTTGGATTCAGATCTCAGAGACTATAGTTTGATCTCATAATTTATATTGAATTGTCTTTACTCCAATTGTCACACTATTGGCTGTCCTTTTGGTTAAATACATTAATAATCAGCGGAACAAATAAACAACACATGGATTCCACAAATGGGACATGTCCTTTATGTCCTTATTGTGAGGAACAAGGTTTTGATACTGAGGTTGGAGATGGTCCTTCCCCTACTTATTGTCCAAATTGGTATCTTCATTGGAATATTTGTGGAAATTGTGCTCTCCAAGGGTACCAAACTTTGCTTGAACAAGATGGTTCTTGTAAAGATCAGGACTATCATAAAGAAGTTTGTTCAGTTTGTTAGGTACAAGGATATAGCACTCTTCTGGAAGATGGTTGGTGTTCAGATTGGGTTTTTCATGTGTGGGAATATCATCCGTATAGCCCACAAAATGTGTCTGGGCAATACCATCAAAACATTCCTTCTGTTGATACTCCTGTTGTTAGTCTATAGTGACTCTATAAGTGAGTCTATAAGTGAAACACCAATTGATGGCAAAAAACTAAAGATACCCAAAGGTTACTGTTCCTCGTGTTGGACATTAGATAGTGTGGAACAACATATTGGAGAGAGTAAAACCTGTGCCATGTGTTTGGGTTATACAATGAATCAGGACTTAGATATAGACAAAGACAGTGACAGCACTTCAGGTATTTCTAGAGTTCGAACTCCATCTCCAACTCCTGATCGAACTCTATCTGAAAGTGCTGTTGGTCGCACTGCCCCACAAAGTCCAAGTCCTCAAACCAGTGGAATTACCACTCATAAGTCTACCTCTCAAACAACTCAATCAGAAATAGATGACAATTCTGTTATTCGTGAAGTTCTTTATGGCACTATTGGTCAAATTCCTGAGACCCCAACCGGTGAACCACAAACACTATATCAAAGTGATGACCAGTATTTCAATTGTGGTGACTGTCTATTTGCATTTGGGAGACAATTCTTGTAGTTTTCATGAGACATACAAATGTGTATATATCAGGGATGGCAAAAGACCGAGGTCCAAGGGGGGGGTATAAGGGGGGGGTATTTTGGTCCGAGCTAAGGGGGGGGGGTATAAGGGGGGGTATTTTGAAAATGACCCAAAATTGCTTAAAAACACATAAAACATCAATTTTAAGG
>JAQFZM010001205.1:0-20068 GCA_034695785.1 Galumna obvia | reverse complement strand
ATGACTTAAATCATGAGTTTTTATTATAACATAAAATACTTCTAAATATATATTAAATGATTAATAAAAACGCTTTTAAAGAAATAGTTTTTTTTCTTTTAATCAAAAGATAATAATATTAGAGGCTTACCTTTAAAAGTGTTGGTAAGAGAGAGAACAGGAGTTGTATTTCTATAATTATTAGCAAATTATAGGTTCAGAAGTGAAGCCACAAAAATAAACAAAAGGATTTGATTTCAAGTTTACTATCACTCAGTTATCAGAACTCTTTTGTCTTCAAAGTCGAGATTAAAATTCAAAGTTTTAATTATTATTTTTTGAAAATAATTTTAATCTTTTTATCAGAAATTCTTTGAAAATTATTTCGAATTAATTTTTTAAATCTTTTTAATCCGAAAATAAATAAAAACACAAATTGTTTTGTTTTTTCTGTTGAAATGTTTCCGAAATTTTCATAATTTCACAATAATTTTATGCTTTGAAATGTTACTAATAGTTCTTGGTGAATTAGAAATACAAGTTTTGCACGAAAAGTGTCAGCACTTTTGTCACAACAACAACAAAAAAGTTACACTTTTTATAGTAATTTTCAACATAAATTTGTCAACTGTAAAGCTTCTCCTTTTTGCCTAGATAATTACCAAGTTTAGTTTCTTGGAAAAAGTTTACGCACAGTATTATTCATTTTCAGGAAAGGTTGAGAGAAATTCTTAATTATTATTCATTCACTCGCATTCTGAGCTGAAGTGCAGGCGTTGAGATCAGAATCAACAGAAGAAAAAACTTTGAATTTCTGTTTTACAGAGTAATTGAAGACTTCAGTTCAATAGTCGTCATAACTCTCACAACAAAGACTCGCAAAAATGCGTTTTGTTCTGACACTTGACTGGCATTGGCTTAACTGCCAAAACTACGTCCAGTGAGCGGTCAAGAACTTTGGAGGTCATTTATTATACATAATTTTGAAATAAATTCTTTCTTTTGTTGAATACGTCTTTTGCAGAACCGGTAAACATAGTCTCTGGTCCTGAGTTCTATCTCTAAATACTAGTCCATAAGCTGGACATAAGTTTGAGATATAATTCTGTTCTCTCTTTCTCTCCCCCCTCTCACTGTTTGTTAGAACACCCCTTTAAAATAAACTTTTTGTCTTTTTATTATAACATTTATTTTTGATTAAATCATGAGTTTATTATTGTTTTAAATAAATTTAGATTACAAATTTATTAAAATTATAAAATTGAAATCAAATTTTTTCAATATGAAGAATGATAAGAGTGGTGTATTGTTCCTCTACTTTGTGTTTCTTAATAATGTTGATATATGATTTAGAGTTGATAAACTCTTCATCTGACACAACCATCCACTTATTTTGAAAGTTAAATATCTATTTAAAAAATAAAATATATTAAATAAATAATATTTTAATAAAAATAATTAACATATTTTACCTCAAATTGATGGCTATTAATAGTAATATTTTCTTTTAAATCCAAATTTATTATTTGTTGTATCTTAGGATAAATATCAGAAAATTTTACAACAGAACCAAAGTCTTTGACAATTAGTTCATACGTTCTGTTATAGATTGTAATTAAACATTCAAAAAACATTTTTTTTTAATTTAAAATATATTTAAAGGATTAAGACACAATCACACACACACACACACACTGAGAAAACTGCACAGCACTGGACTTAAAAGAAGAGGAATAATGAAACTGGACCAAAAAATAAAATCTTATTTCTAAGTTAGAGAAAAGAGAAGAATGAGAGAACACAACACAACATGTGAGTGGCTCTCCTTTTGAATAACATGCAAAAGGGTTGGACTATCAGCGCCTGTTATCGCAAAAGTATGAGAGAGAAAGAGAGGAGAGAGAGAGAGAGAGAGAACATTTTTATTCGCATTAGGAAATAGGAGCCAATATTTTAGAGGATCTCTCTCTCTCTCTCTCTTTCTTTCTCTCTCTCTCTCTCTCTCTCTCTCTCTCTCCTCTACTTATGAATGATAGATATTCTTGTATTCATTCATACAATTGAATGGAAATTCATTTATTCTTTACGTTTTTGGATATCATTAATCTTCTTATGACTGAAAACATAGCAAAACAACAAATCCTTAAATATTTCATTGATTTTTCTTTGCATTCAATATGTTTTTCATATAAAGTATTTCTATATTCGTGTTATTAGAGTTTGCTTTTTATGCTCTTCTGGATGTCTGTCCTTTCTTTGTAAAAAAAGCCTAAACGTATCTCAAGCACTGTCTTTATTGATGTTTTGTTGCGTTTATTTGTGTATACGTCTGAAGGCCTTTTGTTTATGCGCTCACAAACTATTGTCCAAATGGGTTACGCCTCTGACCAGAGCCGTCATATTTTTCCGTTAAATTATATTTCTCTTTCATTTATTGACTCGAGATTGAAGTATACTCTGGAATAACTATAATAAGAGGAACAGCACATGTATGCAATCGAGTGGACAGTCTGGTGTTCCATTCCTTTTAGCTCAGTGTCCGTAATGTTTAGCTCTGCTCAGAGACAAGGAATGAGATGTGCGAGTGTGTGTGTGTGAGAGAGAGAGAGAGAGAGAGAGAGAGAGAACTGCAATCAGAAATGTGTTTATTTAGCAATTTATTTGGGATTTCGGGTCCGTTTGGACCGACGTTTGCACTTCAATACACGTTTCGCAATAACACCACAAATAAATGTTTGAGAAAAGGAGAGTTCTTTTAATCAAATGCCAGTCCTTTAGACTAAACACAGGTTTTATTTTATGTCTGAGTTTTAGTCCAATTTTTTCTCTGATGAATGAGATTTTGCTTTTTTCTTATTTTTACGTTTTATTTATTTTTCAATCATTAGTTTGTATCAAATGCTTAGGTTTTTATCCTTATATTTGAGGAATGTCTGGAGTTTAAGCCATTCTCCAGACCAAAGGTTTTCCTTATTAGTTAGAAATCGTTTTATTTTCATTTGTTGGAAGAGTTATCTCTCCTTTGATTCAAATTTAAACAAAATCTCTTTCTCTCTCTCTCTCTCTCTCTCTCTCTCTCTCTCTCTCTCTCTCTCTCTCTCTCTCTCTCTCTCTCGCTCTCCAGTAATAAAACTCTTGAGACTCAAAATATAGTGAAAAATAAATTGTATTTTTTGCGAAACTTTTTGTATGTTTTTGTGAATAAATTTTGTTTAGATTTTGATTTTGTGTTTTATTTAGATTTAGATCCCTTTCCATCTCTGGTACTCTCAGAGGAGTTTTTAAACAATTGTTCCGTTCGTTCAAAAATGTAAAGATTTTTTACATTTTATTTGAGATGAGATTTAACCCAAATTTTCTTAAAGTTTCTCAATAAAAACTACTCTAAACTCCTTTTCCTATCATATCATGCGATGGTATATAACCTTTTATGGAATCTATCAATAAATATATAGAATATATATAAATATATATATTTGTGTTTCAATAAAAAGGCTTTAGTTATGAAGAAATGCAATTTTATATTTAGATTTTCCTCAAAAAATGATTTGTGAAGAAGAAAATCAATTTAAGACTTATTCCGGAATTTTATATAAATTTTCTCTTTATTTTAATATAAGAAAAACTTTTTAAAGAATTTGTGCCCAAATTTTAAGCCTTAAATGATTTTTAAAGTTTGAATGAATGAAAAAATTGAATTATTATTATTTGTGAGAAGAAAACCATTTCTTTTTAAATCATTTTATATGAAATGTTTGGCACAAAAACCAGGAAAATGTGATTTTCTTTGACTCCAGAGTTTTGGTAAATATTTTTGCCCTAAAATGCATTTTTTAGCTTAAAATTAATTTTCAATAAATTTCTGGAAATTATATTATTTTTTGTTGAAATTTAAATAAAAAATTTCTCTTTTCTATTGATTTTATGCAAATTCTAATGCATTCGTCAAATGTTTGGTTACTTTACCTGAAAGACAATAGACTTTTGATTTTCTCCAAACATTTGGTTTGTATGAGAAAAATGTTTCGGTTTATTGTGCGAAAAGTGTAAAAAATATATAAATATTAAACACAATTATTATTATATTTCATAATTATTTAGTAAACGTATATAAGATATAAACGAAACGCCCATAAAATCGACAATAAATGTATGAAAATTACAACAAATCATAAGTTAAACAATAGATTCAAGAAATATGAGAACCGATTTGAAGAGCTTTTTATTCCGAGAAACACATCTATTCTGGGCTATTGTTCGCTCGATTTGGTCTGTACTCTATTCGCTGTACACAACACACATCCATGTCTTTGTTCTGTACTTTTCGTACGCTTTGAAAACATAACACATTTTTCCATTGAGTTCTTCAAACAAAAAAGCGAAGTGTGAGCACAGAAATGGTATAATGGGATCAGACAGGGATATATCAGCCCCTAATTCAAACATACATACAATGCAAATATAAATTTTCAATAATACAGTCAATACTCAGTTTTATAAGCAATTAAAATATTCATAAGACTTATGTATTTTTATCGAAAGATAGAAATCTTTTTATTCTTTATTTTATTCTTTGAGTCAATTTCTCAGTAAAGCTATTATTGATTTTCTTCTTATTGTATTATAAATCGATAATTTGTTTTTGTTATTATTATTTTTTCGGTGGAATACCTTCTGAAAGGGTGTGCTCTGTACTGGAAATATGAATTCTCGATCGTTTCATATTTTGGTGATATGGTGTCAGTCAACACATGAATGAAAACTTAAATATTTTTTTCATACGTATTAAAAAAAATTGAGCCCAAAATCTGTTGGTTTCACACATTGTTTTGAAATAGTTTTCATATATTTTTCACATATTTTTCACTGAAATCTTTAAGTGAACAGAATATTCTGAGTTCTCCCTCTCTTTTCGCACTCGACTCGACTTTTTCCTAAATAAATAATAAATGTTTTTTGAAGTAAGTTTTACGACGAAATTCCAAATACAGTCTCCTCTGTCTCGTTAGTGCTGTTCCCTTTCATCCCCTACTCATATGTAGAGCACAGGGAGTTTATTCAGAGTCACTGATTATTCTTATTATTATAAGTTTAGCTCAAAATCTCTCAAATATATGTCTGAAAATCTCATTAAGTTTTTTGTTCACAAAATCTGATTATTTGTATTTTTATTGAAATAATAAACAAATTGAAGCTTTCATTCATTTTTGAGTAATGATTGCACACAGAATAATGACTCAGGTTAGGGGTTTATTTTGAGAATTTTCCTAATCTATTGTTTGCTAGATAATTATGACTTTTCTTTTGCCAAGATTAATTTAGAATATCTTTAGTCAAATTGTTGTTTAAAACAAAACAAATGGTTTTTTCTTGAAATCAGAGACTTACTAAACACTAAAGTTTTAGCACAGAATAAGTTAGTCTGGGATTAATATTGAGTGAAATAATAATATGAGAAACAAAATATGTTTTTTGTTTGATTTGTTCAGAGCTTTGACTCAAATCTCATCCATAAATACAATGTGTTTATCATAAAAACGGACGAAAATATTCATTTAAATTAAACATACATTTCTTATTTAAACAGGATTTTCAACAGAGATGTCCATGCTCACTAAAATAGTAAATTATATATGAGTATATTAGTAAATATTAACTTGTTAATATTATTTTTGTAATATATTCTATTTATTTTTTAAGGAGAGAAATGTAAAACTTGTTATTCTAAGTTAGCTATAATAGTGATAGAGTCAAGTCTAAACAACCATGGTCAAATAGAAATGTGAATTAAGGTTCGAAGTCTTTGTTAAACATATCCATCATTTGTTGAATATTTGTTTTGGACTCAATTTCCTAATGAATTGAAAGCATTTTATTAGTTTTGAATGCATTTCAAGAGATCTTTTGACTTAATCTCTGATCGATTGTATGATAAAAATATATTCTGTTCTTTAGTTTTGGTTCATATGTTTATTATTTTAGAAAAAGTATATCACTTTTAATTTATTTCTTTTTGATTATTACTTTTTAGGCTAAAGGAAAGACTGTTTTTTATTTATAAATTGAGTTATAAAAACTTTTTTTCTATTCTCTGTTTGTCTTTAATTTTAAAAACTCTTTTTATGTGAGAAATAAAAGAAAGAAAAAAGTGTTGTAAAGGATTTACTTATAAATGCGTTAAAAAAAATAAGTTAAAACTCTTTTTGTTTCCATATTTATGTCATATTCTAAATGTTTATATTTCTGTCATAAAAATAGTTTTATATATTTCTCTTTCCATAAGAATTAAAACTTAAAACATATAAAAGAATTGAATTATCGGTAGTTTTTCTTTGAAGAGAATTTTGTTTTTCTTTTCTAAATCTTTCGACACTTCCTTTCAATTCTTATTACAAAACAATAGTTTTAAGAAATTTCTCTTTTTCTCAAAGGAATGAAATTTTTAAGTGAAAAACAAATGAAAAGTCAATGAAATGTAATACTGATACCAAGGGATGGGCAAAGGGGGGACTTTTCAATTCATTCTATGTATAGAGTACTCAATAAAAGCAATTTCAGAATTTAATCTAGGTTGAAAAACTATTTTACAATCCATCAAAATAACAAGGTTAATTTTTTTTGTTTCTTTACTCAATTGTAAATTTTTGTTCTTGCTGAGTTTTTTTATGTCAACGATTGTAAAAAACATGACAATAATAAATAAACTAGGTAAAAAAAGAAATAGAAAATTCAATCAGTCTTAAAATCAAAACAAACAAGTTTATAATATAGCAATCCCTGGATTATACCAGAGTCAACCATCCCTGGCTTTAGGGGAAACCTATTGTCTGTTTTGTTATCGTAAAACATATTTATTGTATAACAATAAGTAAAGAAATATTAAGGAATGTTAAGGAATGTTAGTATAAATACATTTAAATATCTTTTGTATAGAATTTGAATATTTTGTTACAAAATATTTGTTTCGTTTCATTCATTAAAAGGTCTTTGAATTTGATTTTTAATCCGATGAAAGACTTTTTAAAGAACTTTATTTTATTTATTACAACAATTTCTGATACTTTGATCTGAAATTTTTTTGAGTCAATGCCTTCCGACTCATTATTTTTCGTAGACTTTACTCTGAAAATCGTATTTTGCCTCTCATTCCGACTTTATATGAGGTTTGGGTCTAATTATACTCAATAGTGGAGAGCGAGGGAGGAAGAGAGAGAGAGAGAGAGAGAGAGAGAGAGAGAGAGAATAGACTTTTAAGACTTTAAGCTTTTTTTAAGTTTATCTTAAATAATATTTTATGTGTTTTTGTTTGGGAACTGAATAAGACTTTTGGGAGAATTGAAAGGAAAGGGAAGAGACATAAGAGTTGCTAAAGACATAAGAGAAGGGACTCATCGACAGAGTAAGGACTGGAATATTGAAGTCGTTTTGGCGTAAAGAAAATACTTATATTTATGTCGAGAATTGTTTGCCATATATTAAGTATGCAATGGATGTGCCGTTCGCTCAACGATATGTTTAGTGAAAAAGAGAGACATTCACTGAGTTTTAGCTCAAAAGAGCTGTAATGGGGAGAGCCAGAGTCGTAGCTCTAAATTGGATGGCGAACAGATGCTGAACTCTATGTCTGTCTCAGATAGTATGCTGTACTGATGCTGTGCTGATCACTCGTTCCCTACAATTTAAGATCAAAAGCGTATCACAATTTGATTCTCGAGTTTAGGTCTGAAGTGTTTGCAAATAACGTAAAGAAAATTGCCTTTCATTTCAATAAAGCGCTTTCCCTTCACATAGACTTCACGGCAAGGGATGAGCGATGAAGAAATGCCTCTTTATTTTGCTCTTCTCTTAAAACAACAAAACAACTGAACGCTTGTCTTCTCTCAGAAATGTTATTCTGAGTCTATTGTGTTGTGCTGTTGTTGTCATGCGTTCCGATTACTAAATAGATATGCCATAAACCCTGTGCTCTCTTATAACATCCCTTTCCTCTCCGTTTGTCTACATTTCTGAACTTTAGATTAACTGTTCCTCTGATTCATATTCTTGTGAAGAGCGGAGGGTTTTGTGATCTGATATCTCAATATAACCGTAGAGTTGAGTCGTTTTCCTTTTTTTTGCACAGAATAAACGTATTGCCTTTCAAACAGTTACTTTGAAAATTGATCAGTATCCATTACAAAAATGACCAAGATCATTATTATCAAGACAATGCACTCTGCATCATTAAGCTATCAAATTAATCTTGATCATCTTGAAAGGGATGTCTATTTAAAGTTAGAAAAGGGTATAATTCTGTGCAATATTTCAATAGAATACAAAAGAGACTTAAAAATTAGTGGAATTTTTTTCAGTTAATTTAATAATGAAAATAACCTTGTACATCCCTTTCCAACAAAGAATAGTGTGTTCTATAAGGAAAGGGTGGATTTATTCCCTGGTTTAGATGAAATATGAATTTCTATTGAAAAACAGATTAAATTCTTTGCAATCAATGAATGGTTTAATTCATGAAAAGTTTCATTTGAGTCAAGAATTTTTTCGTTAAAAAACCTTCACTTATATTATACTACAAAGTGTTGAATATATTTATATTTTGCCATTAATTCTGAAGAATTTCTTCTTCAGAGCTCTTGATTTCACTGATATATCGAAGAAGAAGTATAAAAAAAAGCTTCGATTGACTCCAAGGGCTGACTATTAATATTCTTGTGATAATGTGTTTAAAATATTTTTTTTTCTTCACTTAATTCTTATCTTTTAATGCAATCGACATAAAAAGGAGAAATTCCTTTCCTTTTAGTTTAGGTTTTAGTTAAGTTTAAAATAAGATTTTTTTTCTTCACTTTTTCTTTGATATTCTGATGAATAGTATGTTTAGTGTTATATAAAATAGTGGAGGAATTATTGTCAGATAAATGAACACTACTCTCGCCTTTTTGGTTGGAAAGGTATTTATAATTCTGAGCCAATCGGTCTCTGATATTAATCACCAGTTGTTTAGACATATTTTTTTTGGGCCCAAAACCTAATGTTTGTCTTTTGAGGTAAAGATTTATTGTTTGTCTTAAGAATATTATTACCATTTGATGATAATTATGAACTAAAATATATGGTTTGGTCTCTACTCTGTATGTACTGACAGATAGCGAGTAATGCATTTTTCAAGAATTTCTCAGCTCATCATTAGACCAGATATCAACTGTTTGTTTATCGCACAGCCATCAGAAGGAGTGCTGAAAAATATGTTTTTTCCTCAAACATTAAATCATTGGTTGAGTACTAGTGTTGGACACAATTTCTTAGAGTATTTCTCTTATACTTTCACTCTTTGGGCAAACGATTTATTATTTGATTTGTGAGTGCACTCGAAAAATGGGTACAGAAATTGAAATCGAAATCAAAACCCGATTTTCTTCATTGAATTACTTTTTTTTAGATACAATTAATGTGTTTTTCTTTTTATTTGCAATTGTTTTCAATTGTCTTCAAATGATTTTCTTTTATACTTTTTATTTCGTTTTGAATTTTATGTCTCGAGTTTTATATCAATTGTTTGTTTTAATTTTCAATTGAATATTATGTCTGAAAACCCATCTCTTCGTCTATGAGTTCCTCTCAAATACTGTTTTTATAGTTTGAGTTGAAATGTGTTTTAAACACTTTTTGGCTTAAGTTTCACTCAGAATAAAAAAAAGGAATAAAATAAGATTACTTTTCCCAAACCCTGAGACAACTTTCCATTTCCTAATCCAATTCAAAAATGATATCAAATAAAAATGTGTATTCCTTTCGATGATTTGATTGAAAAGAGAGCGAATGAAGTGCCACTTGAGTCGATGCTCAGGTTCTTTTTTTGAGCTAAACCTTTTTGAGAGGTTCTACACTTTTGTCCAAAACTTTTCCTTCCGATTCACAAATGCTTTCAATTCATTAACGAATGGAAAGTTATATAAAAAACGTGAAAATGATTTCAACACTCATTACTTGGTTTGTATTCTGAAGGAAACCCTCTTTTAAAGTGTTTTTAAGGGTATTTTTGTTTGTTTTTCATACATTTCTGATAAATTGGTTCAATAAGTGCTCAAAAGAGGTTACTTTTAAATCATTTCGAATGAAATGTTTGACGAAAGAGTAATAAAAAAAAGATATTTCAAAGAAAAGACCTTTACTTTCATTAAGAGTCATAAAATTGATTCATATCTTATATACGATTTTTTTTAAATAATTTATTATTGACTTTAAGCTAAAAAACTATTTAATCAATGAATTGATTTCTCAATGAATTTATGATTTATTGGCACTAAGTTTAACATTTGAGTCCTGGTCTTTATATAATATAAGTTTTGCTTTTAATTTATTAATGAAGTGATGCCTTTCCTCTGGACTATTGTTTGCACAGAATTTTATATTTAAATAATTGATTGTAAAATTAAAGTTCATTAAAAAGTTTGACTCAATTTCTATGTAACTAAAGCTAACATTTCTATAGAAATCATTGGCTCTGAAAACGTGATTTATCAGCAAAATTATTGGAACGACTCTTTTTACTTTTATTTAGTGTAGTTTTTCGCACAGAATAATCACTGATTTAGACATTAAATTAGAGATACTGTTCTCAGAGTCACTGAATATACAGTGTTTTGTCTGTGAAAAGAATCGGAAGATTTTTATAGTGAAAACTCAAACTTATTTATGTGTACTTAATATTAATTAATTTTGTCACATTTTATCTCCATTTCCACTCCTGTGCTCTCAGCACAGCCATCCGCACATCCATTTCCAATAGTGGGTGTATTGCAATGGAAAAGTTTAGTTTAGTTTTAGATTTAAATTTGAAGTTTAATTTGGGAACACTTTTATGAATGAAAGAGTTTTTAGGGATTTATTTCTCTTTAAAATTATTTAATGGAAAAAATGTAATAAATTTTTTAATTACTTTTATTTTATGGATTATTTGATACATTGCTCTCAAAATGATCAAGCATGATTTCTTTTGGTAATAAATTAACTAGCTTATTTGTCTAGTTTTTTTTGTTAATATATTCCATTTACTTTATTTATAGAGTTTTACTAAAATTTTATTCTCTTTAGATATATTGAAACTAAATTTTTATGCTGTCCTTTGAGTTATGTAATAAGACTTATGTTATTCAAGATTTATGTCTATCTGTTTCCGAAGACTCTCTATTTCTCTCTCACTCTCACTCACTCACTCTCTCACTCTCTGCGAGTCACTCATTCTGTGCTCATTTGCTGACATTCATGAATATAAATCATATGACTTGAAGGCAGTCAAGAAATTTTTAGATGAGAGAGAGAGAGAGAGAGAGAGAGAGAGAGAGAGAGAGAGAGAGAGAGAGAGACAATAAGAAAACTGACTTATTTTCTGGTGATATAAAGTAAATGAAAATTTCAAATATCTTTTGCTTCAAAAAAAATTTTTTTCTTGAATTTAAGTCCTTATTTGGAAACAGTGTTTGGCTTAGTTTTCAACTATAGTTTTAAAGTCTAAAAATGAAGAGTCGTTTCCCTTAAAGTCATATACGTTTCTCACGTCGTTTATATTGAATACACTTTTAAAGTGCTTTTTAGTGTTTATTTCAAAAGTGCTCTCACTTTCAATAATCACTATTTTTAATATCGGTTTCTATAATCAAAAGCCATAGACTTTTCTCTAAACAATTTTTTTAAGAAAAAAAGCGATAAAATACAGTAATTTTGATACCAATTCTTAGAAATATTTTTTTTAGACCACTTTAGAAGAAATTAGCAAATTTTCGATGAATTGCTAATGGATTTAGAATGAGCTTGATACTTTTATACTTTTTTGATTTCTTTTATCATATTTTGAAGGCAGAGGACGTCCTTTTGAAGTCTTTGATTTCTTGCAAATCTAATCACAAGTTTTCAGGTTTTTTCTTAAGTAAACATAAATTTTGGATCAGTTTTTAGGATAAACAGACGTTTCATATGAATTCTCTTTTTCTTGAGTCAAATGTTTTCTTTCTTTCAGATACTTAACGAATAAAATTTGATCTTTACTTTTGCTCTAAATTTATGAAACGACTGTTTATATGTATTTTACGACACTTTCAATACTACTACTCATGTAATGAAACACAACTATAAAATCAGTATTAAATTTAATGTTTGATTTTAACTCTAAATATAAGTTATGTTTTACTTTCAATCAATACTTTTTGAGCTCTGATTTATAATAAACATAATATAAGATCTGATTTATTGCACGATTAAACTTTGTTTATTACACTGTTATCGAGTAAATTTAACTCTAATAACTGTTTTTTTGAAATAGACTTGCTAATATTTGTTGATAATTTTATTTAAATTAGCAAGTTTAAATGTTGTTAGTAAGCAAGAATAAATGCAATATTTTCATGGAACATATTTTAACCATGATTAACTTTAAATCTAGTAATCTAATTAAATAAACTTGTTAAATATAATAGAGGATTTAATTTTGCATTTTTCTCTTTCAGTAAGAAAATAAGCAAGGACATTTGTTCAATTGTTATGGTACTCTGATTAATGGACTGAGCATTGAAAGTGAGTTAACTCATTTTATTGACTTTTTTTCTTGTTTTGTTCGATAAGAGAAAAATAATTCTAAAAATAAATTATTGTTTTTAATGAACGCTATTATTAAATATCTGTCAGAATATAAGCGATTTATTATCGGAATATTTATGAAAAAAAGTATCGGATTTTTTTTGGTCAGAATTTTGTTTCACTCGTCGTCTTCTCGTTTTACTATTTTTATTATACAATTGTTAGCACAGAATATATGAACAGACAATTTATTCTTATTATAAGTAGTTTTCAAAACTCTTAATGCGATTAATATTTTTATGTTTAATATATTTTGTTATAATGTTTTGATTAATAACTTTCTCTGAATAGAACTCTCTCTCTCTCTCTCTCTCTCTCTCTCTCTCTCTCGAATAAAAAGAACATTAAATGGTTTAATCTGGAAATGAAATTGCATTTTGAGTGAATATTTCTTAATTAAGTTTCAATCTCTATTGTGATGAAACTGACCTCATATTTCGTTTTTACAACTTGCTAAATTTACAAGAGTATTTTCAACTTAAATTTAAAAATGTCCCAAAAGGGATATACATCATTAAATTGCACCCAAAGAAGAGAAAAAGAATTAGACACCTTGGACTACAGTATATCAAGCTTTTGGTAGAAATGAAAAGTTTTAAAAATGGTTCGTGTTACTTATCCTTTTGCGAGACCAGACTTTCTTCTTGTTGACATAAGGTTATATGTCCTCAATGGAAGAGCAACCAAGTTTGGTGTATGTCTTACACGGTTCGAATTCAATTTCTTAGTTAAAGCTATGCTATTGGCTAGTAAAATTCCCAAATATTTAGAAAACAAAGATGGTAGGAGAATTTTATTTCCACAGCCTAACTTAAAGAATGCATCGTCGATCTCCGGAGTCACTATAACTCAATTGGTTGGCAACAAAGTAAAGAAATTAATACTATCTGAAGAAGAATACTTGAAGTTAATTTAATTGATTCCCATGATATCATTATAAAGGTTTCCTCTAAATCCTGAAATTCAAAATTCAAACACAGAGAACTTCAAAGACAAAGATAAAGTTTCCTCCGATGACGAATCTGAAGAGTCTCCAAAAGACATCCCTGAATTTTCTTTTAAAAAGTTAAGATCAATTGGTAAACATAATTTTTTGTGTTAATATTTTTTTGATTTATACAAATTTATTTTTCAATCTTATTTTTTAACAATAACATTTTTTTAAAAAATCATTTCACTTAAAGGATTTAACTCGTCGGTGATATTGGCTTAAATATAATTAAGTGATTTCATCAGACTTATTTCGTTTAAGCTTTTTAATATTAAATTTAATTTTGTTAACAGTTTAAAAAGGTTTTTGTGACGATACTGGGAAGCTCCAATAGGAAGCGAGTATTGCTCTGACGTCACCGCCTCCGAAGGCTCAGCCTGTTGCGCCTGAGGGGCGGTGACGTCAGAGTTATACTAGCTTCCTATTGGAGCTTCCCAGTACCACCCTTACTCTACTAACTTAAAATGAATTCATTATTTCAGTGATCACAACCCGAAAATATACACAAATTATTAAAGCAATGCTTTCCGACCGATGAACCAAACATTTCATACATTCGAATTATGATCATCGCAGTAGTGATTGGATTCATTGTTGGTATCATTTGAATCGTTGTCTATTTTTTTATAAGACATAAACGAAAGTACGGAACATCTTTTACTGAATCCAAGAATACAAATAAGTCCAAAAAGAGAACTACTCGCAGATGAGTTCTTCCTTTCAAATGATTCGTTTCTTTAGTTTTAAATTTTATAATTTAAGCAAAATTATTTTTTATTTAATAATTATTTATTGAATATTTTATTATTTTTATAATTCATTTCATTAAAATAAAGTAAATTTATTAATTACTTACAAAAATTCACATTTCATTAATTATAAAATCATAAAACAAATTACTCTCAATAATTTGATAAGAATTACAAAGTTTTGAAGACTATTTAATCAAATAAAAAAATTCATTATTTAATCATTAATAACTATATTAATCATAAATAACTGTAATAATTATGTAACCTTTCCAAATAATAATATAAATTTTACTCTAATTCTGTTAATCGGTTTCTGTATTATTAATTCTGAGTCCATAGACTTCTGTAAAGCCTTTATAAAGAATAATCACAAAATCGATTTAAATCTTTCAAAATGTTTTATATAACAAGCCTTCTAAGGCCTTTAAAGCGTCTCCATTCATAGTCATTGGATATGACTATCGGCAGATAAATAGTGACCGTTTGGAACAAATGATTTTAATCTCAAATCTTTAATCTCAGAGTTTAAAGAGTTTTATATTTGGAAGTCATTATAGCACTTTTATTATAGTCAAATTTTTAAATGTCGGAGACTATAAGACAGTATATAAGATAAACATCGGATATATTAGAGTTCGACAAATGATTTGAATTCAATTATAATATATTTGTTTTGTTTACAGATAAATGACTCTGTTTTGGAAATTAAGGAATTTAACAGAAAAAGTTAAAATCCATTCGATCTGACAAATAGTTCGGTCACTCCATAGAAGAACTTTAGTTTTGGCAAAGATTTTAATCCAATCATAGCTATTAGAAAAAATTATACCTTATTAATATTTGTCAAATGTTATGTATAAAATTTATATGATTTTAATATTGTTAGTACTCAATATAACCAGATGGTTGGTGCCACTAAAATTATCTGGCTAAATCGAATTCTGGTTAAATCGAGTTACTATAAAAATAATTAAATGCAATTCAAATGAATTATTGCAATGAGATTAATGGTTATGAAATCAGTTATTTAGATTGTTTCTGAGTTCATTAGTGAAAAACTTTGAAAAGAATGCCTTTTCAATTAGATAATATCTAACAAGTTTAAATTTATAGTTTTCCAAAAAATTTTGGTATATCGAATAACAGTTTATATGGATTGTACTCAAATTTCATCTGGTTATATAGAGATTCTGGTTATATTGTCTGGTTATATCGAGAACCATAAAACATCACAAGTACCATAAAAGGGGCCGGTGCATGTATTATTCATGTTTATATTGAGATTCCGGTTATATTGAGACATGATAAATGGAAGACTTACTGTAGTAAGATATCAAATGAATTAGTTTAGATTGACTAAAATACCCCCTGGAATTCGATCTTTTGGCCATCCCTTTAATGCTGTGATTTATGCATTGATATGATCATTCTAAATTATGTGAATCTAAATTAAAATATAGAATAATTATTAAATAATAATTGTAAATAAAATTAAAATAAACATATTTTTAAATTAGTAAGACAAAGAAAAACAAAATATTTTCAAAATTAAAAACTGTAAAATTCACTATTAATAAGTTACAATAAATACTCAATTAAATAATTTAATAACTGGTTTAAAATTCTCTAACACAATTCCATACATTTTTTTTGATACTATTGTTTGAAAAATTTATATAATTACTTTACTATAGATATATGAGTTAAAATGACCAATTAATAATTATATAAAGAATTTCCTTAAATTGAGTAAATATTCTTCAAAACTTTGTTATATTTATCAATAATATTGAGAGTAATTTATTTAATGATTAATAAAATAATTTATTGAATTAATTTGCTTTATTTTGATGAAAGGCATGATAAAAATGTTAAAACATTCTATAAATAAATATTATATTAAAATTTTGTTTTAATTATAAAACTTAAAATCAAAGAAACGAATTATTTGAAGAAAGATCCCATCTGCAAGTAGTCTTTTAATTTAAAATTTCAAGCACTTGTTCAATTATAAATAAAATTCAATCTAGGTACAAATATTTAACCAAGATTTTAGATGAAAAAATATTTAAATTGAAACAAATTAGAAATTTTGTTCGTAGGCCAAAATATTAATGAATAATTTAAATGATATTTTAAAATAATAATTTTGCAAAGATTACAGTTTTTATTAAAATTATTGTTTTTTTTTAAAATTAAATTTTTATTATTTTATTGTTAAATGATTTGAGTATTAAGCCATTTAAAATAAATTTTATATTTCAAACTCTCCATCCCTTCATTCTTCTGCTTTCTTTCTTTCTTTATTTTTCCTCTCCCTCTCTCTCCACCTAACAATAAATTACTTGCAAAATTAGTGAACATTAATATACCATCGTGTGCAATATATTTGTCAGGCCATTTGTTCTTTTATTTGTTATACTTATGCTAGCAAGTTTTTTTAATCACAAATATGGTTTTACCATGAATTTACATAAATGAATTTTTTTTAAATCCCTTGCATAATTTATTTAAAAATCCACAATTTATAAAATGTCAATTTTTAAAAAAAAATTAAAAAGATATTTATTTAATTTTAAATATTTTATAAATTAGATCAAAAATGATTTGATACGTGTTTTTTTGTTTTTCAATATTATTATTAATATAGAAAAAATCAGCATGAAAATTTGAAAATTGTGAAAATTGGAATAGATCTTGATCAGATGTTTCTTAATCTGTTTTGAATAAAGTAATTTCAATGCAAAATAATATAAGATATTCATATACCAAATTTCATTTAAATATCTAAACTTTAATCAAATTTTTTGAGAAAAATTAATTTCCCTTATGAATAAATCCTCTCAATTTTACTCATATCACCAAATATTCTTTTTCAACTTTTAAAAGAGAAATTACTTTTTCTCAAATAACTTTGACTATAGTTAAGATTTTTTAATGAAATTTAGTATATGGATACCTTATAATATTTTGCAATAAATTCACTTTATTGCATCAAAATTGTTAGAAAACATTCGATCAAGATCAAATTGAATTTTCACAATTTTTAAATTTACATGCAGATTTTTCTTATATTAATAAAAATATTAAAAAACAAAAAAAACGTATCGAATCAATTTTGAACTAATTTATAAATTATATAAAATTAAATAAATAACTTGAATTTTAAAAAAATCAAAATTTTATAAAATGTAAATTTTTAAAGAAATTATGCAAGGGATTTAAAAAAATTTCATTTACATAAAATCTAAGTAACACTCTAATTGTGCTTAAAAAATAATCTTGTTATCTTAAGTATAACAGGAGATAAACGAACAAATGACCCGACAGGTATATTGCACACGACTGTATATTTGTTTTTTTGCATTTCATTCAAAGAAAGAATATGTTTATAGAATTAATTTGAGTGAATTTAAATCCACTTCATAGACAGTAATCTTGCTAGTTTTTTTTAATCAACATTTAACGTAAAATAATATTAATTTAACTTAATCTTCATATATTTCACAGAATATTGAAGATAATTTTTTATTTTTTGTTCATTTTATGTATTTTTTGCGATCAATACGTGTGTAAAGGTTTTAAAAAAATTTCGGTCACAAAAACAACGATAAAAAAATTTATTTGATATTCTTTTTCTTTTGTGTAGCAAATCATTAGCTATAAGACAAAAATCAGAAAAAAATATATATTAATATTTATTAAACATTGATTAAAATAAGAAAAATGAGAGCCAAAAGTGAGTAAAAGTGGTTTCGAAGCCAAAACAAAAAACGAAAGAAATAAAATTAAATTTAATGAGTTTTCTTATTATAGTACAGAATATTCTGTACTAGAGTCGAATTGCACTCATATTTGTTATGATTCTTCGAATCAAACAGTTGTCTCACTTTTGTTATAGTTGTGCACATTATTTTAATTGGTTCTTGGAGAGAAACTTTTCACAAAATAAGAAGCTCCTGTTTCAAACATACTTCATAAATATCATAGTTTATGTATTCATCAACTAGTTAAAATATAAACAAGTTAAAATTAATTATTTAATATTTAATAATAACCATGGTTTAAAATATAAACAAATTTTAAGGTTAACTAGATAATTTTTTAAAAATGATGGGTCCATTACCTCCCAAAAAGAAATACGATGTTCCTGTATAATATAATAAATTAACCAATGCAAAAAATACAGTTTGAGAATTAATTTTAATTAAAGTGTATGAATGTTAGCAAAACCCTTTTAATAAGTTAACTAGAATTGAATGAATAGCAAAGTTTTATGTTAGGCTTCACTACTCATAGAATTGATATTATTTCAATGAATATAGAATTTCATATTTTTATTATTATTTTATACTTTTTTTTATTGGTGGTCAAGTGTTACACATAAGCACAGGGATAGAGGACAGACTATTCAATAATAACGGAAGTTTTACTGGAAAAAACAGTTATGATAAAAACTCGTTCATTAATTAGAATAATGACAATTCAATTCAGTTTCGATCGGAATAACGACGAGAATAATATAATACTATTAACTATACTCACAAAAAGAATACTTTTTTATTGTTGTTTTATTATTCCTCTGTTTGTTGTTTATTATTAACGGCTTTGGATTTTGTCTAATTTTATGAAATGAATTGATTCGATTAATCGATTCTCTTATGATTTAATTTATCCGGAATTTACCTTTTTTTATGCACTTAAAAATAGGAAAAATGACAAATTATATTCAATTATTTTCCTGCTATATTTACCTAACAATAGAATAGGGTTTCAATTTAAAAGATATTCGAATAAAACTGGCATAAAATTTAGTGCCTTAATGTTAAATTTGTTCTAAAAATTGATCTTGATAAATAAATGAACAATAAATAGATTATTTTATAAAATAAAAATTATAATAAATTAGTCTTAATTAATGGTAAAAAAATCAACTCTCCAACTCAATGTTATCATGTAGATTTTGACTATGAAAAATATATTAAATTCATTTTAACAAAGATCCGACAATTAATTTATAATTTTTTTTAACCAAATTAAAGAGCATTTAAAATAGAATAAATAATATAAAACTAAAAGACTGTTGTTATTTTTTTAAGAAATTTAATTTTACTTAAGAAACTTTGTAAATTTAACTATGGATATTGCACTGTGCACAAATTTTTAAATAGGCCTATTAGGTTTGCTTTTGGGCCCTCACTCATCTCAATCGGTAACTCACAGCAATCGTATCGATTAAAACAAAATTTTAGCAATTATTCACAAATGAATTTTTTGATTTTTTAAAACTTGTTATGTAGTAACTAAACCCAAAAGCAAACCTAATAAGCCTATATAAAAAAATTTAGAAAAATGATCAAAGTGAAATTTATCATGTTAATTATATTAAATTTAAAAATTTTAAAAATAAAAAATAACACATTTTTAGTTTTTATATAATTTATTTTATTTTAAATGCTCTTTAATTTGGTTAAAAAAATATAAACTAATTGTCGAATAATGGTTAAAATGAATTTATTATATTTTTTTATAGTCAAAATCTACCTGATAACATTTAGTTGGAGAGTTGATATTTTTACCATTAATTAAGACTAATTTATTAAAATTTTTGGAACTTATATTATTATAAATACGAAACCGAGAAATATATTGAAGATTATAATGAAAGCTTTATAAAATATGCTAACTATTAAATACGTTCAAGTTTAAAATGACT